>CAHIKZ030000065.1:850000-922500 GCA_903632075.3 Acanthosepion pharaonis | reverse complement strand
ATAAAATGTTATTTATAAATAAATCCCGGAGATTTTGGCGTCAAAAGCATACAAACACAATATCCCATTTACATAAATAAATAAATTATTATATTATTTTGCATGTTAATACGGGCTCGTTAACATTCTATGAGTTTCGTCAGTCATTCATTCATTGATTTTAGCTTTTCTATTGTCTCTGCTTTTAAATTATTTATGACTGTTTTTATTGTTTCCCAAAGATATTCTTTGCTTGAATACGGTTCACATTATACATAAGTCTTTTTAAATAATACTTTCCTGTTAGATTAATATCTGGTCGATGCTGGGAGCCATTCCATTAATTTTGTGTCTTTAAAACTGCATTAAGTGAATAATGATAAGTTTTGTATAATGTAAAGTCACATTGTATTCAATAACATTACACTTTAGCTAAAAGCCTGTTTCTTGTGAGTTTGTATCACGAAAACAATGTCTCATTCAAGAATTTGCTGTAATTAACTGCATTTGTCTTGATATCATCATAAACTATTATACTTCCTCTAATATTTGCCCCCAATATTATGTCACCTCATCATTGTTGTTTTCTAAGGTGTATCGGGTATTTTTGTTTCCACAAAGGCCTCTAGACAGATCATCTGTTTTAATCAATATAATCGTATATTCATTGCTAAAAAATACTGTTGAAAAAATCAGTTGTCATGTACTTTTTTCCCCTTAAATTATACTTTTCCCTTTGTGTTGTTTACTTAAAGATCGTAGCTTCGTTGTTTCCGTGTTTTTAGCCAATGTTTTTAACATTCTACATCTTTTCTCTCGGCTTACATTCTCCACAAGAGTTTGTTGAAATATCTTCCAGCTTGTCGAGCCATTTTTCTTGTTTATTATTCTTTCAGTTTTTATCAAATGTATTATTTTTTTTTTTTTTTTTTTTTGGAAGCCATGATTTGTTTTATCTTAGTAATATTTTCATTTATTTTTTTGTGTGCTTTCTGTTCAACTCCCTACATTGCATTTCCATACCTCAATAACTTGACAATAACCCGTTTCGGTTTCGATGTTAGATCTTCTTTATGGTAATGTCTGTGTCTGTGAAAAAATGAATATCAGTACATATAACGATGACATATAGAAATTTATTTTTAATATGATCACCAAAGCTAGAATTAAATAAAAGACGAACGTCTAATTTATTATAACTATTTCTGAAAAAAACCCCCAAAAATTATCAATTGATTTCGGATTATATATTTATCACATAAATATAAGAGCACCCAGATAATTTTACCAATTTTTATACAATTTGATTTTGAAAACCGTGACTTACATGATAACAACTTATATAGTGTACAAGTTTTCTTTTCTTACTATTTGGCGATAGGTATGCGCCTATGAATATATATATATATATATATATATATATATATATATATATATATATATATAAATATATATAAACACTGCCTGTTTTCTTTTTTTTTAATCCGTGATCTTTCGGCTATACATTTAGCCATTTTCAAGTTTGAAATATATTAACTGTTAACAAGAAATAGATTGTTGTATGTATGTATTTATATAATGTTTTCATTTTCAAATCACCGTCAAGATATTGTGTCCATGTTCATAGTTGATATTACTGTGTATATATATATATATATATATATGTGTGTGTGTGTGTGTGTGTGTGTGTGTGTGTGTGTGTGTGTGTGTGTGTGTGTGTGTGTATAAATAAAAGAAAGAACAGCAAGATATATAATCCGGTGTTCTTATAGATATTTTATTTTTACAAAATAGTGCTCAATGTAAATTTACAGAGCATTAATATTATAAATTAATTGATTTAAAATATGTTTTTTCGCTACATATCTAACCATATTTCAAAAATGGAAGCTAAAACCACGAATTTAATTTTGTGATTAAATTAAAGACATGAGATCCATGTCATCCTCAAGCGAATTTTGGAGTAACTTTTTCGTGGCTTTTAGCTTCCTTTTTTGAAACATGGTTAGAAGTGTGTAGCGAAAAAATTTTATATTTTAAATCAATTAATTTATATATATATATATATATATATATATATATATATATATTTTTAATGAGATTACAATGTGGAAAAGTATTGGAAATTTTGGGGGACAACAGGAAACTTTTCTCGCCACTGTCAAACGGAGAAATGGCGTAGTTTGAACACAAATCAAGACAGCCTGTGCAAGGTCATCATGCAAGGCACCGTTGAAGGTGGACGTACGAGAAGATGCCAACGCTGAAACTGGTTGGACAATATCAAACAATGGACAGGCATGATTGGACCAGAACTGCGGATGGCTGTCGTTGATAGACCGTTGTGGAAAAGAGTTAGTGTGGCTTCTGCATTCGGATCCGCTCTCTACTATTAAAAAGCCAAGAGGATGAAGATGATAATGATTATGACGACGACAACGACACTTATCTAGGCTGATAGACTTTTATAGTAATAAAAGAAAAATTGAATTAAAGCCTTCATTACTTGCTCGAAGATAGGAAAATTAATGACAAAGTGGAAAAATCTTTCAGGAAACAAGTTTCGTCATTTAGGAAATCATCAAAATTAAATAATGATTACGTGATTAAATAATTGCATGATAATATGTTTAAATGATGTAAATATTTAAGTTCAATGAAATCCTAATGGACGAAACGAGTCATGAAATATATTTTCCACTTTGTCATTAATTTCCCTAAAATTGATCTGGTATATATATATATATATATATATATATATATATATATATATATATATTGGGAACCTTGTGGCATTCGGTGCACCAGGTCTCTGTATTTGTCCCTTCAAAAAGTGTGGATGGTCCTGCACGAGGCCTTCACCATTATAATCAAATCTCATGTGCCGGTGTCGGGCTGTCGGTTCCCTGAAACTGATCTGCTTGACCCTCATACATCGAATCTCGACGGAAGAGTCGATTATATATGAGAGAGAAAATTATATATAAATACTTATATACATAGATATATTATATATATGTTATATATATATATATATATATATATATATATATATATATATATATATATATATATATATATATATATATATAGATATATATAGATATATATATATAAAAGAGAGAGGTTATATATATATATATATATAGAGAGATTGATAGAGATAGATAATATATATAGAGAGAGATAGTATATATATAGAGAGAGACATAAGAGATTATATATAGAGAGGACAGAGATAGAAAGAGATTATCTATATATGTAAATATAGAGAGATATTATATATTTATACAGAGATAGGAGGAGAGAAATTATTATATATATATATATATATATATATATAGAGAGAGAGAGAGAGAGAGAGAGAGAGAGAGAGAGAGAGAGAAGAAGAAGAAGAATCTGGAATAGTTATTGTGATTGATTGTTTTGTTTCTTTATTCTTTTGCAGAATTTTTAAAAACCGAAAATATTTTTAGTTCGTAAGAATTAATTTTTAGATGAAAATTCTTTACTGATATAAGTTCTACAAATTAATCCATAGATAGAGGAAAATTCAGGGTATTCAGAACTTTCCCAATGGTATTACCGTCTAAGTGTACATAACGGACGAGACAAGAATTGGAACCCGGTTCTTTGATGCCCAATTCTAAGCCATTATCCATCACATCGTTCGCCTATCCAATTTTACAGAACCTGGTATATATACAAATGCTCACCCATCTAAGTGCTGACCAGACTGGATGTTGCTTAACTTTGATGATCGTACGGAAACAAATATTTCAAGCTGACATGGCAGATAGATAGATAGATAGATAGATAGATAGATAGATAGATAGATAGATGTGAACAGACTGGGAGAGATAAATTGATAAATAGATATATACGAACAGACTAAGATAGATAGATAGATAGATAGATAGATAGATATGAACAGACTGGGATAGATAGAAATGGACAGACTGGGATATATAAATTGATAGATAGATATGAACAGACTGAGATAGGTAGATAGATATTTCGCAATAAGTATGTGCTTTCATTTTATTTCCTAACAGCTCTCTTTTCTGATTTTATTTGATAGATATCACCATTTTTTTTCACATATTGATGTGAATACAAAAACGCCTTTCATGCTCGTTCTGACACTTCAATACGCAAACGTGTATATACTCACATCTACATTCGCGCCCACCATTGCTTACATTTACACATTTCTGCAGCTAAACCAAAATTTCTCTACCTTTTCATCTCCATGTTCTCTGCTCCCATCTTTTTATCTTTTTTCCCTTCTTCGTGCTCTCTTTCACCCTCCACCACCTTTTCATTTTTATTTCCCATCCCTCATCCGTGTCCTTTTCCTCCATCCCTTCATCCCAAATAAACTTTCCACATCATCCGACCGACAAGGCAAGGTCAGTGATGGATGGGCCCAGAACAATTTCCTGTAACCATTCGGAAAGCAAGCAGGGACCAGTGGATTTTTCTTGTGGCACACGTCGCTGTCACATCACGGTATCTAACGCGACTCCCTACGATCCAGTCAATGAATACCACCACCATAACCACTTCTAATACTCTACCAGTGACACCACAACCATCAGCTTCTTGTAAGTACCTCTTTTTTTTCCCTTCTCCTCTTCTTTATTTCTTTTTCTTTTCTTTTTTTCCTTTCTTCCTTTCTTTTACTCTTGGCTTGCCCAAGTTTTATAGTTGCCTAATGCACGCGCCTTTCAACACACTAGCGCCATAAATCAAGACCAAAATACAGAAAGCAAGCCGGAATGGAACGCTCCCTCACGACTGACCCTTTTTTTACCCCGCCCTTTCCAGTTTCAGGGTTTCGCCTCTAACATAAACTCGCAGAATGGCTGGCTACTCACTCTACCTGCCATTCAATTCGCTCGACGACCTCGCCCCGACCCATTGCCGCTCGCCAATCATCTACAAACATTAAGCTTTCCTCTGTTTAACCTGTCTTGATATTCGTATTCTTCCTATCTTTCTTCTTTATACTTGGATTCTTTTCATCATTTCTTGCTAACTTCACTTCACTAATTCTATCTCAGTCAACGCACACACACACACACACACACACACACACACACACACACACATATATATATATATATATATATATATATATATATATATATATATATTATGAAATGGACAGAGTCCGACAATTATTTTAAGACATTTTTATGTTTATACATTATTTTTATAGATACAAATATTTTAAGTAAATGCTCTGTTTATAATAAACAGTATTAAACAACATTTACCGGCCTGAATGTCCGAGAAATTTTGACAGAAAATAATCGTCCTCCGACAGGATTCGAATGTGTATCCTATACGCAACCGTCATTTAGCTTGACATGCCTTAACCGATTTGGCCACAGAGGAGCGTTCGGTTAGCAAGGTCAAATTTACTGTATTTGAACTTCAATCTTCTATGAATCTCTCACGTACATTCATAACTGCTCATGGCGTATCAAATGTAAACAAATGACGTCACACATTATGAACTGGACAAAGTCCGACAATTATTTTAAGACATTTTTTATGTTTATGCTTTGTTTATAATAAACAGTATTAAACAACATTTAAGACACGTCAAGCTAAATGACGGTTCAGTATAGGATAGAGGTTCGAATCCTGTCGCAGGATGAATATTTTCTGTGAAAATTTCTCGGACATTCAGGCCGATAAATGTTGTTTAATACTGTTTATTATAAACAGTGCATTTACTTAAAATATTTGTATCTATAAAAAGAATGTATAAACATAAAAATGTCTTAAAATATATATATGTCAACACTATATATATATAAGTATATTGATAATATATATATTAATATATATTTGCCTTTCCACTTAGAACTGAGTCTCTATTGAGTGATATGTATATAACTGCGTCCATGGCTTCTTCTATCATTTCCAAACTGGATCCTCACAAAGCTGTAGACTTGATGTTATCCTTGCAATATTCTTTAAAAATGTTTTCCTGGTCTTTTGTTCTCTCTAAACCCTACAATAAATGTCTTGCTGCTTCTTGATTTCCTGCTAGTTAGAAATCCTCTTCTGTCGTTCCAATCTTTAAGAACTCTGTCGAACCATCTGATTCTTCCATCTATCGACCTATTAGCCCTTCATCTCATTTAGGCAAAGTACGAGTTCGAATTCCAATCGAATCCATTAAATTCACTTACCTACTAATACTCTTGGGAAAGGTATGAATTCTATTTTTTCCCCAGCTATGGGTAAATAGCAGGACATACCGGGTTTTATAGCCTTGGAGGGCAACTAGTCAGAAAGAAATGGCAACCTACTGCGGGAAATAAATCTGCCTCATCACTTATTTATCGAAAGATACATGATCGCCTACGCGTGTATCATGCATGGCACAGAACTAACTGACGAGAGGCTCTAATTAATTCTGAATTGATTAAACATCTCACATAGCAGAATCTTCTTTCAGATAATCAATATGATTTTCGCTACTCTAGGTCAACTGCTGATGTTTTAACGATTATTGTTGAAAGCATCTATCAGGTTTAGATTAGAATTGGGAAAATGTGGCTGTTGCTTTGGATATCTCAATGGCATTTTATCATACGATGCGTTTTCAAAAGTTGAAAGGTTATGATATTCTTGGACGAATTTTAGAACTGATTCATTATTATCAAATAGCGAAATGAAAGTTGTCTTGAATGGCCACTCTTCTAGATCTTTTTCATTAATACAAGTGTTCCATGGGGATCTATCTTTAGACCTATGTTGTTGCAATTTTCATTAACTACCTTCCTGTTGTCATCAGTTCTCAATTCAGTATCTATGTTGATGACACTACTGACTTATTAGTAAGTCTGAGCGGTTCGATAAGGTCAAATTGACAGCTGATCTCAAAAATGACTTACAATCTATCGTTAAATGAGTCAAGGTGTGGCTTCTTAATTTTAACGTCTCAAAAACATAACTGCTCTGTTTTATCATCTGAGAGAAGGCTTTTTTACATTCCATCATCATGGCTAATTCTAACCACCAGGAGAGTGACTTCTCGGACTAATGTATTCAGCTGAGATGGAGTCGAAAAATTATATTGAATCAATTGCTAAGTCTGCATCTATGAAAGTTGGTTCATTGTGTCAAACTAGACAACTTTTCTTCCCAGAATATATCCTACATATAAATCTAACGTTCCTCCTTGTTTTGAATATTATTGCCACATCTGGTTTGGTGCTCCGGTTGTATATTTAGAGATTATTGATAAAATCCAAAGAAGAAACTGCAATGTTATTGGTCCTGACATCTCGGCTACAGTCTGTTTCCTGGTGTCGTAACGCTGTTTTTCCTGAGCGGCCTCTATAAAGCACATTCAAAAGCAAAATTTTTAAAATTAAAACTGTAATCACAGTATAATATATAACTGCACCAACATTGCGATAACCGGATATATTATTTTTGAATTTAAATTACGTAACGGTCAGGCTATACTGACCTGAAGATTGCGTTGTACATGAAACTCCGTGTCGTGCTATCGGTGAGGATAACATATATATATATATATATATATATATATATATATATATATATATATATATATAAGGATGTGCGTGTGTGTGTTTTCTTTTTTGTATATACGGTACAGGGAAAAATTCTGTGGAAATCCTGCGTTTCTTTAAACACCTTAAAATGAGATCTTTTTGTATTTTTTAAAATAAAACATTGAATTTCAGTCGTTAATAATCACTTATCTATGAAGTCTTATACTAGAACATCACATTTTGTTTTCGACAATAAAATATGATACTGTTGTATATGACTACACCACTTCAATACCCTCACCTCCCTCCCATTGAATTAGTACGTAATGAGTTTTTTTAGCGCTTGAAGAATGCTTAGAAAGGTCTTGAGCAGGTCTGCTATTTACTCTTTTTCAAAAATTGTTGGAATGCGGAATGAATGCCAAAAATTTGTATTTCAGTAATAAAGGCTGATGTTGATTTTATTGTCAAAAACAAAATATGATGCTGTTGTATAAGACTTCATAGTTAAGGTCTTTTCTTTTTCAAAATAAAAGCAAATGCACCGTAGTTATTGAAATATTATATTTTACTTTAAAATATACAGAAGTATCTCATTTTAAGGTGTTTTAAAATGGTGTCCCCCATGACATTTGCTTGTAGTGTATACATTTAGAAAATGGTGTGAAGTCAAAATCAGTCGAAATCGAAATTGTGGACACATTGTACAAAGTTCATGTTTTGATTCAGTTTTCTACAAATAATTTCGACCATCTCAGTCATTATCAAGAACTGGATGTTGCCTGCGAGTAGATAATATTTTATTGTATACATCCCAGTATTTTAGGAAGCGACGGGATTCGAAGTAGTCCAAAGTAACATTATGTATATTTATGCTTATAATAATAATAATAATAATAATAATGGTGCATTATGTGTAGCAAGGTATATGGTATTATCCTAAATGTGTTTAGAAATGTAAAAATATAAATATATAAATAATAATGATAGATAGATAGATAGATAGATAGATAGATAGATACTTTTATTTATGCATGTTTTTATGCTTATTTTTATTTATGGACTACTCCACTATTATTATAATCCGGTATATATAGGAAAATTTAAATTATGTAACGGTCAGTTTTCCGTGAACATCAGAAGTTTGCGTTGTGCATGGAACTCAGTTTTGCTACCGATGAAATATATATATATCTATATCTATATATATATATATATATATATATATATATATATATATATATATATATAGAGAGAGAGAGAGAGAGAGAGAGATAGATAGAGAGAGAGAGAGAGAAAGAGAGAATAGTATTATTTTGTTGTTTTTTAATCTCTCAAATTTTTTTCAACGGCCTTTTATATCTACGCATTCTAAGAAGCATAGGTGAATAATCCTTCTTTAATATCATATATAAACATATATATATATATATATATATATATATATATATATATATATATATATATATATATATATTTATGTAGATACGTGTGTGTGTGTATGTGTGTGTGTCTGGAGATAAAGAGAGAGGGATGTAGGTGTTATAGATAGCTAGCGAGATAGATAAATAAAATCGAAGAAAATACCAACTTTAATCAGAATGATCCAAGAGGATATGGCTTTAAACAATATTCTGTTTTTTTTTTAATTCTTTCTAACTGTTTTTTGTCTTCGTTTTTGACTCATTTTATTTCCTCGATTATTCTCGCTTTCCCACTCTCTCTCTATTTTCTGCGACCTTTTATTTTATTCAACCTTCTGTTTTTTTTCTCTCTTTCCTCTTCTTCCCCCCCCAATGCCACCGCCTTTCAATTCAACTAAGTTTCTCCTTTCTCACTTGCCGTTCTTGCTGATTGTTTTGTTATCTTCTTTTAAAATTCTTTTATTTCCGTTCTCTTTTCAAATACTTCCTTCTTTCTTTTGTCTTTTTTTCTTCTCGGTTCTCTTTAAATCTATTCTGTTATTCTCTCATCATTCCTGTTCTACCCATTCTTTATATCTCTTTTTTTTTTTCCTTTTGCTCCAACATTCAAGACTTCGATTTATTCTTGTTTCTTAAGATTTCCCATCCAATCTATCATTCTGTACACCTTCTGCCTCAATCTCCTTGAATCGTCTTCAAAGAGGGAACAGTGCCTCTTCAGATTAAAACATTTGCCTTTGATAACAGTTCTTAGATAGAATGAGACTTTTTTTTTTAATCAGGAGTTATATTCGGATTGCATGCACAACTAAGGTTAAATAAATTCAAGAAGATTCAGTCGGTAATGTTCGATCTTTTCCTGATACAAAATCCAGGTCAATTGACGAAAGTAGTTGAACAAATCAATCTAAAAATACTTACAAATCAAAAGAATATAGCGTTACATTGTTTCGCCGACAAAAGATTGTACAGTGACATTTACTGCAGTGAAGTGACATTGCTACTGATGATCAGCAGTACCAGTTGCTCGCCATAACGGGGATATTTAATGAGCTTTAACCATGTCTAACGGTATCCATCGAAGATTTTTTAAGTATTTCACCCCAAGCAAATCAAGAGTGCGACTTACACACAGGGCTTTATGGTGAGTGAAAGTGAGAGAAAAAAATGGGTGTAGGAGGAATTGCGAAAAGGACAGGATTCAAGACATCAGAAGATGATGAATGACATTGAATTAACATTTTTGAAGAGTGAAGTTATCAGGGAAGCAAATGAGAGGAAGGGAGTTCCACTGTCGAGAAGTATGAGCGTAGAAGTGTCGGTTACATTTAAATATCTCAACAGAAATGGGTGGGACCTAACTGCCAATCTAGTAGAATGCTTAAATTCATGTAGTCGGGGCACCAGGAAAAAAAACCTCGTCAGAGTACTACTCATGAAAATATTTATAGAAAAGACAGAAGGAAGCCATATCACGTGTGTGAGAAAGTATCTGAAGTCGAGAAGCCAATTCAGGACTGATTATATTACAGATCCTTCTTTGGATTTTGTCGAGAACCTCGACATGAACGTCAGGGGGACCAGACCTGATATGGCAATAGTATTCAATACAATGACGAATGGTAGATATGTAGATGTGTGAGATGGACTCTAACGAGAATTACCTTATGGTACGACACAGTGAACCAGCTTTCCTTGCAGTAGATGCAGCGATGTAAGACGCCTTCATAGATTATGGAAAACCGAGTTCTAAAAAGCCTCAAATAATTTTTTATTGATAGGTTTTGTCTACTGATAAGCAATATGTTTCTTTCGTAGTTTAATATTTGTCTGTCTTTGGGTGGCAAGGCGGATTATTATTCCGAATATTGGCACTTTGTTGCGCTTTACCATTGATTTTTTTTTGGGTGGGGGGTTGTTTTTTGTTAGTATGTTTGCACCTAAAAGGTGCACCCAATACAAAGATAGAGAGCCACTCCGTGTAGAGAGTAACGTTAAGGGGTACTTTATATGGACAGAAGATAACGGTTATCTCTAGACATTAACAGGTTAAGATTAGAGTGATCAGAAAAAAAATGCTCTTGAGAGTCAGTTCCACAGAGCAGTGTTTCGCGGGTTGTTTGAGTGGAACTTCTAGCCGATGGAATAGAGTGGGGATGTGGGTGGTTTGCTACTATGTAAATGGTATGGTGGGTCCTTGCAGTGAAGATTAGACCTGGTGGAACCAAGGAATGTAGTTCGTCCGAGCACTTTCCATGGAAGCAGAGATAGAGCAGTGAAAGACTAGCCATATCCCAACTGTGAGAGAGAGGTTGGAAGGTGGAAAAAAATTCTTCTCCTAGAAGGACTTGGGAACGCTTTCGTACTTTATCAAGGCTGGAAATTGAGGACTTGGATGCACCCACCCAAATATGACAACAGTGATCTATTTTTGGACTGATCTGGACTGTTTGCTTTTTAGGGCTAAATATTGTATTCATCGTAGTTACTTGTTCTCAATCGATCATTGAATTTAAACAATATCGACTCCAGGAGATCACTTGAGAACAACAGTTAAATAACACACAAAGATTGCTTGGTTTCTTATTTTTGGTCAGCTGCCGATCAACATCTATGGGTAATTTTATGCCAAAATTTAAATATTTTGCCCGCAATTTTTTTTAGATAATAATAGATAATTTAGATATACAATCTTACTAATTAACCTATAGTTGGGTAGATAAGAGGTGCATTCATACTTTTCCTAATGGTATTGCGCGTAATAAAATATAATGGACCCAAAAGAAATTGGAACTCGACTTTCCTATTACACTACACTCACATCCAAGCTTTCAATATCTGGTATTCCCCAGTGGTCAACCATTTAGGTAGTGAGCTGGCCCGACGGTTTTTCAGTGAACGTATGGAAATATGCATTTCAATGGGATGTGGCGGTAAGCCAACACACGAAATAGTTGATGAACCGTATAAAAATGAAATTGACTTAAATGAGCTATTATCGGATAAATGGCAAGTTAACCGGCGCTGTAATGCAGTGCTTATCTCTTTCTTATCTCTCTCTTTCTCTCACTCACACATACACACGCAAACACACACATATATTCGTGTGTGTGTGTGTGATATATATATATATATATATATATATATATATATATATATATATATATATATATATATGTGTGTGTGTGTGTGTGTGTGTGTACTGGTTTTGCTGCCAAGTGTTATCGGTAATGATTTTTCCGCTTTAAACTCTGCCAAACGTCTGGTCATCAATCATCACCTTATGGAAATGTTGTAGTTTTTGCAGTATACACACACACACACACACACACACACACACACACATATATATATATATATATATATATATATATATATATATATATATATAACTGTAGAGCAATAGAATTTTAATAATCTTGCCTTACTCCTCTCCTTCTATTACACTTCATGTGCGTTCATATATGAATAATAATGCGTTAGGAAATTATTTGGCCGATATCGCCTAAGGATGCCTAACGGTTGAAACCATGGTAGCTTAATTGGCTGATCTCCTAATCATATATATATATATATATATATATATATGTGTGTGTGTGTGTGTGTGTGTGTGTGTGTGTGTGTCAGAAACGGACAGCCGAGTTCGAAATCCAGTAGAGTTCATTGCAGTCACTTACGTGCTAATACCATTGGGAAAGTGCTAATACCATTGGGATGCATTCATTGCTTCTGCAGATATGGTTAAATAGCGAGATAGACTGGGTTGCAACCGGCCTAGCAGAAGGAAAAAAAACTCTGAATTCAAAACCTCCAACTATGGGTAAATAGTAGAACAGTCTGGTCTATATAGCTATGCCTGGCAACCAGACTAGAAGAACAAGTCTGAATTAAAATTCGGAGACAATCCGATGTTATATTCCTTTTCGTTCTTGCAACTGCGCCATATTGTTCTCTGCCTTTCCACTGTACAACAACGGTGGCATGGAAAGGGGAGACCTGCTGCATTGGCAACTGCCGACCTCTTATATAGAAATATTGCCCAGGCCTGCACCCTGGAGAGAGCATAACTATTCATGCGCAGATCAATGGTCTCTCAAAACCGACAGATGTAATACTCTCCTCTCTCTCTCTCTCTCTCTCTCTGTATATATATATATATATATATATATATATATATGAAGAAATATAGTTTTAAGGTGTGCCATATTTATGGGATAAAATGCTCAATATCATAGATAGAGCGTATGTAAATATAGATTGCGCCTAGCATGAAACAGCCTGTCGCCTTTGATTGTTGTCTTCTATGTTCACCATTATATATATATATATATATATATATTCAGTTGCAAGGATAGTAGTTTGTAACACGGGTTTCAAGCTTTTGCGATCATCAAACTGGTTAATTTTTCGAAAGTGGATCTATTTATGCTTATTTGTGTTTGCTTATTTGTGTGTGGTGGAGGGGAAATTTTCCTTTATTTTTGTATGGGATGACACTCTCACATACATAAACACACATACATACAGGTGTATGCATTTTACTTCGTGCAAATAAATAATCTGAAGTTAGGCACAGTAGCATTCGAGCACATATGTATACGCAATTGTCATTCTATTTCGAGACAGTAGCATTATGTAGCAATTTTCTCTTAAAAACGAACAGGTGGGGGTGATCTTGACGTTTTTTAGGATAAGCCGCCGCGCCGTCAGATATGTTTACATTCGCTCACACATACACACATATATGTAAACACGTACCTGCACTCATTGATCCGGGTCCAGTACCACCACGTCGGTTAAGTAGGGTTCAGCTGTAGACACCATGATTATGATGATGATGATGACTGTGTGACACCATTTAGGGTTGCTGGAAGAAGAAAAGAAAAAGGAAAGAAACAAAAAGGAAAGGCAAGAGTTAAATTTAGATGATAAAAAAAGCCATCACGAAAGGGACATTAAGCGGTGTTATTTTGACAAGGAAAAATGGTGAAAATTTTTATTGCCATTGTCGAGAATTCTAAATAGATAAAAATTAACTGTGTTATGGTGGCGAACTTATATTATCGGGAATAGATAACGCCAGGATGTGAAAGCGTCTAACGGGCCAACCGCTTGGTGACGGCGAAAAGCTAGTTGACAAATTCCAGGATTGGCCAGCTAATCTCCGAGACAGAATTCTAAATAGATAAACATTTAACTGTGTCACGGGAATGCCATTTGGGGCTTCCACAGAATTCTGAAGAGATTAAAATATAATAGGTTGTCCGTTGACCACACACGAGTTGCAAAAACAAAAGACCAAACCATAGGTTAAGTCTTTGGCGATGGGAAGATGTCGTTGGACAAGGCATCCGGGTTGTGTTGGAGTTTGACAATGACAGCGAAACTATTTTATCAGAAATTGGCGAATAATTTCGGTGACAACTTCCATATAAATTCGGCAGTGAATTGGCGAAATTGTTTTATCGTATCAGTGGTTGGCGCCGGAGAGTGAGTATGTCTGGTTGACCACCCACTTGATAATTGGCGAAAATCTCATTGATAGGTACCAGGTGACATTGAGGATAAGAGGTGCGATTAAGGGACCACACTACGAAAGAAAAAAGAAAGAAAGAAGGAAAAAGGAAAAGAAAAGATAATTTTTTTTCTTCGAGCAAGATTTTTTTAAAAACAAGGCTAGTCCGGTCACACCCACACTGCTGAGCGCCCATTGGATGAATGTTATCGAGAGCCAGGCGGAGGTGATCATGTGATGCAGGGGGGGGCTGCGACCACCCATTGAGGGGATAGGTATGAGATGTCACTGCGAGAGAGAGGGAAAACCGTTGACGCCCTCTGAGGGTATGGTGAGATACCCATATGAGAACAGAAGGTGGGAGTAGGAGAAGACTTCCAAAAATGGAAAGGAGTGGACATTTCCTGACCGAAAACAAAGAAGTGGACTGTGGATTTAGAATTACCAAGGAACCTCAAACCCCGACGAGCCCACCCCGGTTTTGGGTCGGCGTCCATATAAGCAAAGTCGCAGCGAGCGAAAGTTCAGTTCGAGTTCGAGTTTTTTCAGTTCCAGTTCCAGTTAAGTTCCAAGCAGTTGCAGTGAGCTGAAAGCTCTGAAGACCGCCTCGCAGAGCTGACTTGAAAGATTCACGCAATTCCGAACTCATCTTCTAACCAAGAACAATTTATTTTTGAAGAACGACTTAGACTCATACCACCAAAACAAGTTTTACGAATATCGCCTGAAGACACACCAAGAACCAGTTTCTTAAAGAACGGACAACTTAAGATGTTAAGAATCGCCTAACAAAAACAACGTATCACGTATCCATATAGCGGGTTGGGAAATAGACGCAGTCCTGTATCCAGAAACCAGATATAAAATATTGTTATCCTTTTTTAACACATTTGAACTTTTCGAGTTGTTATTTTATTTTCTGTTACATCTACTTGTGCGATATCCCCCTTATTCGAACTCAGCTTACAGTACGGCCCAGCGACTGATTGATTTCGTCTGCCTAGATCAATTCACAACGTGGGTAGGTTAGACTAGAAATCAAAGCAGTTACTTCGGTAACCAGACGTTGGAAGCGAGCTGGGAACGACGAGGCTGATACCGAATCTAACCAGATTCCCATCCGAATCACCAAAAGGTTGGAACGTCACATTTGGGTGCCGCAACCAATACCAAGCCAGTTTGTCGTCACAGGACGGGATAGCACGACTGACGCAGACAGGCGGACGTCACGTTTGGAGCGGCGACACCAGGGGGACGTCACAACTGTATTTTAGCAACGAAAACTGCTGGTGTTTTATTGACGATTTTGATTATGTTAATGGTTATAATAACTCTATTTACCAACCTCCCCACCAGGCAAGATGTGGCAAATGGCCAATTTTTAAAATGGGGCGTTCTGAGACCGTAAGCTCGGGCAAAAAATTGCCCGTAGATCTCGTATACACGGGGTCGGGTTTGTCTATCTCCACAAACGAGACTCTGCCCTTCGGTATTGAGCACTTTTCACTAAGTACTGCGTATACACACACACACACACACACACACACACACACACACACACACACACACACATATATATATATATATGTGTGTGTGTGCGTGTTTGTGTGTGTGTGCGTGTTTGTGTGTTTGTGTATGTGTATGCTTGTGTGTTTGTGTGTGTGTGTGCATGTATATAATATACCATCTTTCTATCTTTCTAAGTATCTAAGTCCGGTAATGTCTCTCTTATTCTATCAATATCGAGTTGTCTCTATTCCTCTAGTATATTTCTATTTCATGTCTTCTGTAGCTTTATTATCTTCGTCAGTCATTCCTCGTCCTATCTATCGCCTCCCCGCCCATAAACTATCCAGTTCTTCTCTTTAATTCTTTGACAAGCTTCTTAAGTTGCCGATCAGTAAATACCTGATGTCGTCTCCACCTTCAGTCTGGCCACTCCTGAAGACTTTCAAATTTCGACTTAAATTAAACCCAGCTCGTCTGATTTAAGGCTTCATCATCTGCTAAGTACTTACACACACACGTATATATATATATATATATATATATATATATATATATATATATATATATATATATAAAAAAAAACCTTAAAAAGACAATATGTATAAAGGTAAACGACAACAGGAAAACTGCATTATTAGTCGACGCGTTTCGTCCAATGTAGATATTTTTCAAGGCAAAAATGAAATGAATTTATTAAAACAAAGTAACTATTAACAACAAAACAAAATGTCCTTAGCAACTAGAAGAATTTAGAAAAATGCTATTGTATTCCTATTGTCAACTGAATATGACGTCAAGTACTATCACGTGTGGAAATATTGTTTTTATTGTTGTGTTGACGAATTCAACTACTTTATTTTGATTTCTTGATACACTTGTGTACGTTTACTTGGGAGATTAGTAATTCTGTTAGGAAGGTGAAATAGGGAAAACACCTGGGCATAGATTAATACTTGGATAATATTCAATGGCGGTACTCTCGAGGATTTTCCTTCTGAGTGAGTTATTTTCTTCTTTTATAAGTATAGCATTTTTAAAATCAAAATTGTGGTTGAATTTACTTCTATGTATGACTAGTGCATTCGTTAAGTTCTTTTTTGGGAGGTCACTTTTGTGTCCATAGATTTTTTTTTAATTTCTGCTTGTTTCTCCAATATATTAGGTGGAACAATTTTGGCAATTTATTTTATAAACACCTGCTTCTGAAATATTATTGGTATTAGTGTATCCAAAACCATTATGGATATACTCAGATCCTGAAACTAATAGCAATAATATATCCTATTGTCTTTTACCTTTATATATATATATATATATATATATATATATATATATATATATATATATATATATATTCTTTTACATTTGAATGTAGCTCTATTTTTTTATTCATTACTAAAAATTACTTATTTGCAACTTTCCATCCTCCTATGTATGACGATAAACTATATCTGGCAGCAAGACGTCTAATCGGGATGTTTTGCGGAGCGTGAAACCACCTCTTAAATTCCCAGGTCCACTCTGGCCCTGGGTAGCAGCACCTGTTAGGATCCCAGCTATAGGCAAATAATTAACCCTCAAACTGGGGTTAAAACACTATGAAAGTATAAAAATAGATTTTTATATAAAATATACCAGCAATCATTTTTTTTGAAAAAAAATATTACTAACAATAAATGTTAAAAATAGAATTACCAGAAATCCATTTTGGAAAATAAAAATCATGTTTACAAAAATACGTCAATGGAACTTGATCTACAAACTGATTTCTTACATAGAATACATATTCTATTCATAAAAAAGAACTTGTCTACATTAAATAATCCATTGAGATTGATATGCCGTAAAACAAAATAAACCAAACCAAACTATCGACAAAAAGCCTCTCTACATAAATACGTTAATGAAACCTGATATACTGACTGATTTCTTACATAGAATACATATTCTGTTGATAAAAACTTACTCTAAAAATCTTGTCAGCATTAAATAATCCATTGAGATTGATATGCCGTAAAACAAAATAAACCAAACCAAACTATCGATAAAAAGCCTCTCTACATATATACGTTAATGAAAATTGACTTACAAACTGATTTCTTACATAAAATAAATATTCTGTTGATAAAAACTTATCCTAAAAATCTTGTTAGCATTAAATAATCCATTGAGATTGATATGCCGTAAAACAAAATAAACCAAACCAAACTATCGATAAAAAGCCTCTCTACATATATACGTTAATGAAAATTGACTTACAAACTGATTTCTTACATAGAATACATATTCTGTTGATAAAAACTTATCCTAAAAATCTTGTCAGCATTAAATAATCCATTGAGATTGATATGCCGTAAAACAAAATAAACCAAACCAAGCCACTTTCCAGCATCCCATATTAGATGTTTTTTTGAACATTTCAATCTTCTGTTACCATTTTTTTATGCATTTCTGCTGCTCAAATTCCCGTTCAAATTGTTTTTCTTAATACACTTCATAAAGCTTATTTATTCCTTTGACTATTTTTGGACGTGCAATGCTTAAATCTTACAGACCTTCAAATACAGAAAATAACCATGAGTGATTCAATAAAACATAGTTTTTTTTCAACTTGGGAATATTTTTGTCTTTTTTTTTTCCTCTTTAAATCGAGATCCCTTCCGCAAAAAAAAAAAAAATGACGCGCGTCCAATTCTGTGACATAAGTAAGCAGAAAAGATGGCGTTGTCTTACGTACAGTAGAATTTGTACGGGAAAAGCTCCAAATTTATATTTCGAGTTACTGATTAGATGGGGAATATGACAGAATTGGAAATATTTAACAGTGACTCACTTGATCCAAATTTGAATCAACCACTTACACTGAGGCCAAACAAATAAAACTATCGCAAAAGTTTACTCAGCCTTTATTTCGATTAATCGTGTTACTTAGAACGATTACTTTGCTACTTATATAAAACAGTCTTAGTTGACAATAATATAAGTGAAACGTGGCTATAAAAAGGCACTGTTGATTATTTACTGATATTTTTTTTTAAGTAACGCACTATTTTTGGCGTCATGTGATCCACTAAAATAAGTAACCAAGGAATCGTTTTAAGTTCTAATAATATATGATCTAAAATACACTGGTTTGTTGCCAGGCTTGTTTAACTATTTCATTTAAACTTAAAATTATTTAATTTTATTAGATTAACTGTTTTTAATTTTGTAATTTAAATAATCGTATTTGATAATTAATAAAATAATATTTCGGTACTATTCAAACGGTCGGGAAACTGAATGTAGTACGGAGATTTGCCGCTACCGTTTGAAGGCAGTACTCTTTCTACGATCATTGTAGGAAACTAGGTTTTAGAGTAATTCATTTTGAGGGTAAGTCCTAGTTTTTAAGGTACTGTAACTGAAGTCAGCCCTCACTGGATATCCCATTCTAGGAGCTTTGTTCCATAGCTGAGATCATCATTGGTACCTCATCATGGAGACTGATGCCATGCTGAACTATACTTTGCAACTATAAAAAGAATCACTGATTAAAACTTCTTCAATCTGATCTTCCTATGCCTGATTCTGTGTGCCATTGCCATCTACAATATGGGCAGTGATGGCTCTTCACAACATTTTTCTAAGTTCTAAGCAATGTTTGTCTTTATAATATCCCACTAAATCTTCATTACACAAGCTCTTTAATTAGATTATTTGATGTTTGCTTTACTTGCCTTCAGTGTGTCTCGTATCAAATTCTTCAAGACCTCTTTCGCAGTATTTAAACTAAAATTCGAGTGACTTCGGATACTCTCAACGTTGAAAGTAATTATTTATGCTTATTTATGCTTAGCGTTTGTGTTAAAGGATAGCAAAACACAGACATAGTGGAATGGTAAAGAGAATGAACTTACTTAGAGAAACAAATATCAGGAATTTGTAGAAAGTTATGATTGCCCACGTCCTGGAAGAACACAGCACTTATAGAAATAATAAAAATCGGTTTTTAAATATTCTTTTCCATTTCCCTTGTTTCTCAATTTTAGCGATGAATGCAATATTGTCTCTTTTGCAGTTCTTAAAAGTTCTTGCGTTTAAAAAAGAGACTAAATCCGATAAAACTATAATTCAAGTGAACAGATATTACGTAGCGCTTGGGGTAGTTTCGCTCAACGCCACAAATGACTACAAAACATAAAAAATTGACCTAGAAACTTCAGTCATGTTCTCATCAGATCAAGACTTTCATATGGATGTCATGAATAGCAGCAAATCCATTCAGAAATTTCTAAACTGTATACAAACATTTTCTCAGATAGCTGGTTCAAGATGGCTTCGAAGGAATGACGCCTGTGGGCCTTATCAAAGAGATAACTTCTTCAAATCTGGTGGCCTGGCGATACACAATCGCAATCAAAGAACAGTACCGAATATCAGAAACCAAATCACTTGAGAACACGTGGCCTGGTGATACACAATGACAATCAAAGAACAGTACCGAATACCAGAAACCGAATCGCTTGAGAACTCGT
This sequence comes from Acanthosepion pharaonis, assembly GCA_903632075.3. Taxonomy (NCBI): domain Eukaryota; kingdom Metazoa; phylum Mollusca; class Cephalopoda; order Sepiida; family Sepiidae; genus Acanthosepion; species Acanthosepion pharaonis. The sequence continues at coordinate 902,012 of CAHIKZ030000065.1, read as the reverse complement.
GGCCTGGCGATACACGATGACACTCAAAGAACAGTACCGCATACCAGAAACCAAATCACTTGAGAACACGTGGCCTGGCGATACACAATGACAATCAAAGAACAGTACCGAATACCAGAATCCAAATCACTTCAGAACTCTTGGCCTGGCGATACACAATGATAATCAAAGAACAGTACCGAATACCAGAAACCAAATCACTTGAGAACACGTGGCCTGGCGATATACAATGACACTCAAAGAACAGTACCGAATACCAGAATCCAAATCACTTGAGAACTTGTGGCGTGGCGATACACAATGACACTCAAAGAACAGTACCGAATACCAGAATCCAAATCACTTGAGAACTCGTGGCCTGGCGATACACAATGACACTCAAAGAACAGTACCGAATACCAGAATCCAAATCACTTGAGAACTCGTGGCCTGGCGATACACAATGACACTCAAAGAACAGTACCGCATACCAGAATCCAAATCACTTGAGAACACGTGGCCTGGCGATACACAATGACAATCAAAGAACAGTACCGAATACCAGAATCCAAATCACTTGAGAACTCGTGGCCTGGCGATACACAATGACACTCAAAGAACAGTACCGAATACCAGAAACCGAATCACTTGAGAACTTGTGGCCTGGCGATACACAATGACAATCAAAGAACAGTACCGAATACCGGAAACCGAATCACTTGAGAACTCGTGGCCTGGCGATACACAATGACAATCAAAGAACAGTACCGAATACCAGAATCCAAATCACTTGAGAACTCGTGGCCTGGCGATACACAATGACAAAAATAAAGAACAGTACCGAATACCAGAATCCAAATCACTTGAGAACTCGTGGCCTGGCGATACACAATGACAAAAATAAAGAACAGTACCGAATACCAGAATCCAAATTACTTGAGAACTCGTGGCCTGGTGATACACAATGACAATCAAAGAACAGTACCGCATACCAGAAACCACATCCCTTAAGCAATGACTAAAATGGATATCACATGTAACTCGAACAGAAGATTATTTCAAAATCAATATGTTAACGTTCCACAATTCTTCAAATAAAAGGTTAGTGTGAAAAGGGCTATAACAGCTACTGGACTTGAGAACCATTTTCTTGGAAAATTGTTTTAGAACATAGATTTTATAAAGTCCCACTGGATATTCGGTCAATGAATGCTGAACGTTTCCCTATAAGGAAACGGCTAATATGACCGTTACTATTAGAGATGCGGAAAATAGATACTGTAGTTGTTTATTTAAACGTTTCCTTATGGTGAACGGATATAGGATAGCACAAGGCCGGTTTAAAATGGGGAATTCATGGGCTAATGCCTAAAATTACAGTTTACGCAATCAACATCGCACTGGCATCGATATTCCACTGACCCCAACCTCTGCAATGTGGGAGGTGGTGCCACAGGATTGGAATCCCCGGGACCAGGCATCCATCATTTATTTGTTGTGTCCTGTCCGAAAGCAGAAACAGATTTGGGAGATAAAATATAGTTTAACTGCGCGAAGCTCGCTGATACTGCACTTCGATCTCAGGGATTGGAGTGTAGATCGAGTAGAACTTAGCTGCTCGGTCAATGAACGAGAAATGTTTCATTATAATTGAACGGTTAAAATTACTATTATAATTACCATTATCATTAAAAGGGTGGTGCCGTTTGACCGAAAAGCTGATTTTCAAATGAAAAGAAAAAGATACTTGCGACCTCTCAGGACATGTGTTTAAATGTGTTCTTCATATTTGCCGACGTTACATTTATTTAACGTTTTAATACAAATAAATCATATCTTACCAACTTTTTTCTTGTTGCAATTGAAAGTTTAAATGTTATTTTGTCTGTTTTGTGCAAGATGAACGGTAGTGGCTCAATGACTCGCTTGCCCGATCATGAAAAAAAAACATAGCTATTTTATACCTACAACAAAGGGAAAAATTGTATCAACTAAATCTTTAAATGCCTCACACAGAATTTTCGGCAAAATCTTATAAACAAACCATTAAAGCTGTGTGCGCTCCTTTTTTTCTTTCTTTCTTTCTTTCAAGATTCTAGACGGTTTTTTCAATTGCGTGTACATTGTGATATGTCTTCTTAATACTAAATGATATAAAAACAACATAAGTCACGTTATATATACATGATGTATACTTATGCTGTTGCGGATGAGAAAAGTAAAACGCTTTGATTTTGAACAATAAAAAAGAACAACATCGCAAATCTTATAAAACACGAAGAAAATAACACACTTGTTTTCTAAAAATATAACAGAAAAAAACATATATCTGAAATGAAAACGTATCAGTTTTGCAGCAAAACACGATAGAACAGGTCAAAAAAGTAAAAAAAATCCAATCTTTATACATTCATAATCGATATCTGTATATTTTGTACGTACATTTCCAAGTGCAAATCAGATATATTATATTAATATTTATTATTGGATATCAAGTGACAGCAAGTCACCTTTCTCAGTATAATTACAGCAAAGTAAAAAGCTGTCCTGATATAGACACGGTTTTTTTTAATATCTAATTCATTCAATTACGATTCTAGTGTTTTTGGCACGGTTGCAAATGATTGAACGTTTTCTTTTTAAGTTTTACCAAATTTTTGTCCGTTATTTAAAGCAGAAAATTATTTAGAATTGTAGGAATAGTTCTTTTATGTGATTGGATTACATGAAAAGAAAAGTGTTTTTAATAGGCACAAGTTTTACTATTTAACTCATAGCCGGGAAGAGGAAATAGATTCATACATTTCCCCATATGATTAGGCAATATATATATATATATATATATATATATATATATATATATTTGTGAGTGTATATATATATATATATATATATATATATATATATATTAAAAGAAATGGACAAGGTCCGACAATTTATTTATTAAAGACATTTTATGTTTAACGTTGTTATTTTATAGATACAAGTATTTAAGCAAATGCTCTGTTTATGATCAGGCCGGTAAATGTTATTTAATACTGTTTATCATAAACAGAGCATTTGCTTAAATACTTGTATCTATAAAATAACAACGTTAAACATAAAAATGTCTTTAATAAATATATAGATATATATATCAGAATAATTGATCGAGTCTAGAATTATTATGAGAAATTATACAAATTTTCGAAAATTTCTATCATATATAGATAATCAAATAAAAATAAAAAACATACATAATCAAATAAATAAATATAAATAAATGTACGTGCAAGTGTTCACACACACACACACACACACACACACACACACACACACATATATATATATATATATATATATATATATATACACTTTGGGCAAATAAAACAGTGCTCAATGCAAAATAACTAAGCTATTATGTATATATTAATAAATATATATCATACCCCACACCGACAGTAGAACTCGGAGTTTCAGGCATTATACAATCATCAAGTATAAATGAACTGACCGTTATTAAGTTAAAATATCTGTGTCCCGCGGTGTTATTTGGATAAATTATTGCTATTATTAAATATGTAATTGTACTATAATCTAATTTTAAATTTAGTTTCAAACTTACACTTATAATTGAAAATTCCAATTTCAATTTAAAAATTTGAACAGCAGGGAACGCTGGTATCAATATACGTTAAAAATGTTGCATACTATGTTTCAAAGGGGTATCTCTTTTTTTCCCGTGGTAAACTACTTAAAAGGTGATACCGATAATAAAAACAACAATAAGTAAGCAGTGATAAAATAATAACAATAAAAGTAATAACCTTAATAATATAATGATAAAAAAATAAAAGGTAATAGCAATAATAATAGGTAATAGTAATATTAATATGGTAAAATAATAATAGTAATAGTCATATTAATATGATAATAATAATTGTAACATTAATAATAATATATGTGAGTTCCGAATGAGAAAAATATTTCTGTTTAACAAATTAAGGTTATCTATACATTTTAGAATGACAAATTATTCTAAAAGACATAATTTACATTTATTGCCTTTTCCGCTGAAAGGTTTGTTACGTAATCCCAGGTAGTCGTTGGGCTTTTTTATTGCCGCTTTTTATTTCCCAGAAAAATTTCGTGAGTGCAGTTGTGTTACTATATATAGCATTTAATCAGGCTTTTTTTTAGTCAGTCTGTTTTTTTTTTTGTTTTTTTTTGTACATTTGTTTCCGCAGGAGGGTTATACCGTCGTCTCTATAGAGTCCGGTGGTTTTTTTTTGGTTTTTTTTTTTTTTGGCTCTTCAAAGTAGTAGAATCCCAACTAATTCGCAATCCTCTGCCGAATCAAACGTACCCATAGCAAATTTGGGTTGTTTCGATTAGTCTACGGGCAACCTTCATAGAATAGAATGGGTTTTTGAGCCAGTTTTATGATACTAATGGCCTCGTTGCTTATGGGGAAGTCATTAGTAGCCAGCTTTATCGCAGCCATCAGTATCTCTTCGGTGATAGACGGGTACATGCTACAAATATACAATTATTATAAGTAGTAAGTTTGTCACTTAGTTGACTGATGTGAGCTTCAGCAAACCAACTTCAGAGTTTCGTAGCCAGATACGCCCCTCAGAGGAATTACATAGTTCACTTGCGTTTAGCATGAAACAGACTGTCGTCGCTGTTAATATATATATATATATATATATATATATATATATATTGCCATCCACAAAGAGGCTGTTTCGTTGTTTCACTCTGTGAATAAACACGACAATGAATGACAGTGTTAAATTCAGGGAAGGGAAGAGCCTTGTAACATTAGTAGTAATAGTCATTGTTTACAAATTCGCAATCTTCCACGAGTGTACCGAATTTAAGACAGAATGCATCGCTGTTTCACAGCTCATCAGTGTGGAAGATATCCGATTACTTCAAGCCGGGATCGAAACACGACTGATTCGGTAACAGTTGAAAGAATCGCGAATTTTTTCGTACTCACTCTGTGAATAAACACGCCGTGACTGACAGTGCTCAATTCCGAGAAAGGAAAAGCCTTGTAATATTAGTAGCAATAGTCATTGTTTACAAATTCATCCAAGAGTGCACAATTTTGGGGGGTGCGTATATATTGTCATCAACAGACAGACTGTTTCGCTGTATCAGTGCTGATATCAGCTCATCAGTGTTGATATATATATATATATATATATATATATATATATATATATATATATATATATATATATATAAGTGCGCAGGTATGCAGAAAATAGAAAAAGAACACGTTGGGTGCATAATCCGGAGTTCCTTAGTATTTTTGTTTTTATTTTTAAGAAGACAGTGCTCCATACAAGTAGAGCTTTATTAATCATATTTTTAAACAAAAAATATTATATATATATATATATATATATATATATATATATATATATGCAATGTTATACTTTACCCAGGAAATGGATCTTATCATTACTTTTACTCACCGCACTCTTATGTTGTGTTTCTAAGTGCACGCTTGACGGGCGACCTTAAGAAAATTAAAAAGCTGAAAATATCTTCTTCTATTAAACGGTGTTTCAATATTTTTTCTACCAAAATGTTTTTTCCGTCTGGCTGCAAAGATGCCTTGCCTGCTCATCAGCAGAGTCTAGTTGTTTACCAATATAAATGTGAGATCGTGAGCAAGACTGTCCATTGTTTATAGGTTAGGATCGCCCTGCATGTTCCGCGCCAGGTACGTAGACATGTAACATCCGGGTGCACGACTCCGCTATCGACGAATATTTATTGAATTCTGTTGCTTGCAGGACGGATTATTCTCCTGAGCTCTTCTCTGCATAGCACAGGGTACGGACTAGACACCACCTTGACATCTTGCAGTCAGTTGTTATTAATATACAACGCCTGGTCCTATGTCGGCAGAGAAAATTGAAACACAAGTTTTTCGGGGAATCTGTAGACAATTCTACGCCAAATTGGGAAAATTGTATGTGTTCCCCGCCCCATTATTTTTGGTATATTTTAACATCAATTGCTGAAAATAATTTTCTTTTCAACTACTCCGTCTTATTTGACGACGACGACGATGTGTCGGTCGAAAGGTACTAAATTTTAATCATTGTGATATTTTTGTATTTTTTTTATGATCCCTATTTTAGAGATCATTTTATCTCAGTGTGCCAGTAATAACCTGCTTATACACACACACACATATATATATATACATACATATATATATATATATATATATATATATATATATATATATATATATATATATATATATATATATATATATATATATATATATATATATCGTGTGACAGTGAGGCATAATATATATATATATAATAGCTGTGTTATATTACAACGAGCACTATTTTATTAACACCAGCACTCAACCTGCGCTATCTGATATATATATATATATATATATATATATATATATATATATATATATATTTTAATTATTTCTTCACTGTCACAATTGGACAAACAGACGCTAGATGTTCAATAGTGGTTATTATTATTATTATTATTATTATTATTAACTTTTTCCATATTCCAACGAGCAGTAACTGGTGATTTATACCGGAGATCAAGTGGCAGCAAGTCTCTTCTATACTCCACCACTTTTCTTCCTCTTCTTGTTTTTACTAAAGTTAACATATATTTGGTTCTGTCGCTTCCCTTGATTTCCAGTTCCTCCAGTCGTTCTCTTTGACTCTTGAGGATCGTTTCTTGTGCTCCATTAATGAATGACACATCTTTCATTCTTATATTCCACAACTTACCCATCACTCTTGGAATATAGAAATACTTATCTCTCTGTTCACTTTATTTCAGGTCTAATCCGTCGTCCAGAGCAAGATCGAACTTCACTATCTTCTATGTTCAATTATTTTTAAATCCCGTCTCCTCGCCTGGATTGGGTGATCCATTTGAATCTCAAAGTCCCAGGGAATTATTTCATTTATATTATCTATTTATCCCTGTTTTTTGGTTGTTCACACCAGATGACATGTGGTTATCACCGACGAGTGAGTGACAGCAAATTTCCTAAACTTCCCAGCACCTTCCTCAGTATCTGCATCAACGCTGTAGTCTATTCATTATCATCACTGATTTTGATTTGCATTTAATCCAATATCGAATCCAATTATTTTGATGCACTTCAAAGTACGCCTACTATTATGGACACGATTCTGACTTTATTGTGGGCGCTATCAAGGGGACTTCTTCATTGCCGCGGGAAGACGATCCCGGCGTAGAACACTGTTGGAAAGTATCTGAAAATCATACCAGGTTGATAGTTGTGCGAGCACAAAATCACTAGTCATCGTGACCAAGGGTTTAAAGCATAATGGCCTTGTTTAAATACTAGATTATGCACTTGTTCCCATAAACCGTAACTAAGGTTTGCTCAGCAGAGTCACAGTATAATTGTCTCCGTGAATGTTGAGGAAACGCAAATATGCCTGAGCGGGCGGTTGCAACAGGGATTAGCTAGCCACCCTAGTATACTCTATAGTCTCCAGAAACTAGTGGATATCTACACTTCGTTATCATTTGAGATTTTACACTTTACATAATAAAATGAGAAAAAACGTTCTCCTTAATCTGTCTTATTCTGCTGATCTGTGAATTAATTATTATAATTGTAATTATTCTTCACTTAAGGATGTTGCAACCTAGAAAGGGTTACTGAATGAGGAATAACCAAAATGAAGGTTGGAAATGAAATTGTAATCTTTATAACATCAACAAAATACAATACTCGCCAGCGGTGTGAAGTAGGTAAACCACTGCTAGTGGTGGATTATTTAGACAGTATAGTACCCCCACTTACAATAGTGTCCAACGTATTTATGAGGATTGGGATATACGCATTAATGTTCATAGGTACGATATATAACAAAGGGTCATCATTTTGAACCATCTGTGTGAGGTGTTGGAGATAAAACAGAAAATCCCCTTTTGACAAACTCTTGTAATTATACAACTTTCAGGTGAAGTTTTTGGCGCCACCTTTTCGAGAAGTCTCTTTCGTAACAGCGCAGAGTCACGCATTTGGAGGCTTCAAAGATGAATGTTTTCTATCACGGGAATGAATGAACGAAAACATATACACTACAGCAGCTGAATTTCGAAACATTTACCAATAAATTGCTCATGTCTCCTAACACTCAAAGAAAAAAAAGAATTGGACACGCACGAAAAAAATAATACCTGCATTAGAGTTTTCTATACAGCCAGGCGGGAAAACTTAAAACTTTTAGGCACGCACAATTTGTTCTTCGTAAAATGATATGTACCTGAATGCATTCAAAACAAAATAGAACGATATACAAAGCAATAATAAATCGATGAAAACTTATTAAAACGCATCACTTGCTATACTGTGTTGTAAAGATGTTCCTTTTATCAATAAGCTAAAAAGAAAGGCCAGAAATGGCTATTTATCTTTCTATATTAAAATGCCAACAGTACTAGAATATGTGATAATTTATGAGAATATATGTAAAACTAAATTTCAAAAGTTTGAGACGAGCTCTGGTGATATTTTTTTTAATTGGTCCCAAAAGTAGTTGTTTTGTACTTTAAATAAACGTAAGTTATATATGGTTAAAAAAAATGTGACATGATTTTTTATTAGAAATTTCATGACAAAAAGAAAAAAAAATTGATTAAATTTTGCTCTCGTTAAAATATCCTCCTTTAGCCTTGATTACTGCAGCACAAAGTTTTTGCCATCTTTGCAAAGTTTTTTTTTTTTTCGCTTTTCTCTCAAATTCGTCTCATACTAATTCAGGGAGTGGCTTCAAACATTTGAACTGTAATGTATATATCATACTTATGCCGTAAAAAAGCATATAATATATAATAAGAGATTTAATAGTAGAAGATTATAAAGTATATGAAAATAATCGATCCTGACCAGGTACCTTGACTTCAGGCATCTTGACTTCAGGTATCTTGACTTCAGGCATCTTGAATTCGGCCATCTTGACTTCAGCCATCTTGAATTCAGCCACATTCTCACCGATGCGACGTATCTTTCCTTTGTCTTTTCTACAAATATTTTCATGGCAACTGCTCTGAAGATATTTTTTCTGATACCCCGACGATAGAAATTTAAGCGTGCTATTAGATTGATATGTAAGGCCCACGTTTTACTATGTAACTAGCTAGATGCAACCGTCATGTCTACTTTAACAGTTTATTTTCTCGCATTTCTAACCTGTTAGTTCTGGGCATGACGATAACCTACATTCGTCAGCAAGGCTTCTGATCGTACGTTTGCAGGTTTTGAGGAGCGTGGAAGCAGCTCTTAACTGCTGTTGTTCTCAGATACACCCTAACTCGAAGTGCTAGCACCTGTTAGGGCCCCAGCTATGGACAAGTAATGAACCTCCAAACAAAAACAAAACACGATGAAATTATAAAAAAAACATTTTATACTAAAAATACTAACAATATATTTTTATATAAATAACAATTAATAACAATATATATATATATATATATATATATATATATATATATATATATATAGTAAAATTCAGCAATACATTTTACAGTAGGATTACCAACAATGCATTTTATGTGTAGTTGAACGCATACAAATGCGTTCAAAATATCTTCAGTTGAAGCCATAAACTTGTCTTCAAAATATTTAGATTTCGTTATTAAATAACCCATAGATGTTGATATTGCGCTAAACAGAATCAACCCACAAAAAACAAATTCATCCTTTTGTGGATCTCCCTTCCGATCTATTGCTACCCTGATAACTATAATCGTTAAAAATTTAGATGCAACATCAATCGCCATCTTCTGTCTTCTTGAACCATGTTCCTTTTTTGTCCTTCCCCACCAATTCTCTCCATTCTCAGTTTTCTCATTCCCTTTCACATTCACTCCCTATAACCCCACCCTGCTTTCTAGTGCCATTACTGCTTTGACTGGTATGAAATGTTTTCTTTTTTTTTAAATGAACACTGATTTCTCATGATTCCAGATATATTCCACTCTGTAGTCTACCTCCTTCTGAATCGTGGCTCAAATTTCTATCAAAAAGTAATACCGGTTCGTCTTTAATTACAACAGACTTAATCGTTAAAGATCGCAAAATTAATGAAAATAAACACAAATTCCTTATCATTTGCTCAACAGATTCTCCTAATTTCTCAAACTTTATGAGGATCTCTCAAAAAGTAACAACTGTTCTTCTTTAATAACTATTCGACCTCAAGTAACCCAACAAGGACTGATATGTTTTTAATTAACCTAACTTCATCTAACATATTTGGTTGTACATAAAATCCTTTTGAGAGAACCAACACATATTAAAATTTCATAAATTTATAATTCTTCTTTTCATTTGAGAACCTAAAGGGAATTCAGAAGTTGAGAAAATGGGTTTTATCGGGATTTAATTTCTTTATTCAAATAGAAACATTGCAATGTTATAATACAATTTAAATCTTAAATTAAGCGTAATACTATATTGGCAGTTAGTTCTCATTATTTTATTGTTAAAAGTGTTACATGAAAGATCCTTAAGATCTACGCCAAGTTTTGTTGTTCACTTGTAAACCATGCTTTTATAAATCTATTCCATATTCTTGCTTTCTTATAAACTATGATCCTCAAAAGATTAAATGCAATGTTTGGTTGGTTGATTGATTTTGTTAAGCAGCATTTATATATATATATATATATATATATATATATATATATATATAGATAGATAGATAGATAGATAGATAGATAATATTAGTGGTAAATATACATATGCAATCATATATCTAAAATATATACATACATACATACATACATACATATATATTTGTATAAACAATAATTCCAAAATGATAGAATCCAGGTAGAACTCAATGTCCAGGACAGAGTCAGGATATAATAAAAAGGCTTAAGCACTAATATGATCCAATTCATCAGACCTACAAATTTGTAGGTCTGATGAATTGGATCGTATTTACGATCCCAATGGAATAAATTATGACCATGGAATATTAGTGTTTAAACCTTTTATTATTATATATATATATATATATATATATATATATATATATATATATACACACACACTTTGTAGATCATAAAATGTATTTGTTGTAGCATACATACGGATGATAATAGGTATATCCTCATTCACATAAATAGAATAGTAAATACTGTATGTTGGTCCGCAGTTGGAGATTCGTCTCTAGCTGTGCTGGTCAAACTGCCTCCGGGGAGAGAGGATCCCCAGACGAGACTATGTCGAAGGGCAGAGTATAATCTCGGGAAATAGCTACCCGAGTCAGTTTTATACAGAGTCTATAGGGAATTTTTGGCCGAGTATACGGGCTTGGATACCCTACATTGAATTCGGTCTTGTGCCATATCTGACTGTGTGGGGCGGTTAGTAGATATCCTGCAGTCGAGATTCATTGTTGAATTCATTTGACTCACTTCTAGCAGTTGACTATACTTCTACGCGCCGCTGGCAGATCTTATATGTTGATCTTGTATTATCGTTCAATACCAACCTTCGTGTGATTATTCTATTCAGTAACCTTCCCTAGGTTACAACAGTATTGTTGATAATTCTACTATAAAAATGTATTGTATATTTTTAGTGTTGCATTGCTATAAAAAACATTGTTGATCATTTTATTATAAAGATGTACTGTGGATTTTTGTTTGGGGGTTAACTATTTGCCGATAACTGGGACCCTAACAGGTGCTATCACCCTGGGTCAGGGTGGACCTGGGAACAACAGCAAATAAAAAGTGGTCCCACGCTTCTTTATGCCTCAAATCTCCTGCTCGGAGACTTTGCTGTTGGGTGTAGTTTATCATCATACCCAGTACCTTTAATTTATGAATTATTTTTATATTGAAAAAATCTTTATTCTTAAAAAGCTAGAGACAACAAGCACGTGGCTTCCATGTCTCAGTCAAGTCTTTGTTATTTGATATTTTAAACTGGTTGCTACATTCTTTAATCTTTAAGGAGTGGATAATTATTCCCCTTTTGTCTTCCTAAAGGGATTCAAATCACTCATTATCGGCCTCGCTAAAAGTAAAAGTCTATGAAGCTTTATTTGACTCATTCAAATTTATTATTGAAAAACGTTTATTTTATTGATGGACTAGCAGCATGACCCGGCGTTGCCCGTGCTTGATTCAAAAATCGTACGACTCATACAGCAATCGCTATCACTTGACTTAAAATATTTTTGCCCTTCCTTGCCTTTAAACGAGTGCCCTTTTGCCGTGCTGATGTTGCGACATGCCTTACTTCGTGCCTATCTCACACTGCGAATTTTTTCTAAGCTCTATACTAAACATTAAATCTGTCACGAAAAAAGAACTAAACAAAATGAACACAAAACGATCAGCTTTAAAAAAGGATTCGTAACTGGAAAAACCGAATGAAAAAAGAATGTTAGCAACAAATACTTTTTCACACCCAACCCAGTTCTGCGGAATCAGAATCAACGTTGAGTTTAAGCAAGCGAATGAGCCAATTGGAGTAAAGTGCTATGCAGATTTAAATTTTTCCCACTTGTGACGAATGCAGCTATCGATTTTTTTTTGCATGCTATTTAACATACGTGTCAGTCAGCTGTTGGCTCTCAGGCTGGCCAATAGAATCTTCCTGCCTATTCGTGGAAGCCAGCTATTGGCTCTCACTCTGGCCAGTACAAAATGGCCGCAAACTACACGAAAACTGCTGTAGAAGCATGAAAAAATCAATTATTTCCACTATCGATGGGAGTTGAGAAATGCAAAGTCGGTCTTGGCCTTCTCGCTAACTTGGAGCATGTGCATGTAAATTTGGTGCAAAACCGTCGAAAATTGCGGCCGTGCATTCGTTACACACACACATCCTGCCTTTTATAGATAGAAATGTTTACAAGCAAGAGGGTAGATGAGATATTCTTATTTTATTACCAAACTTCATAAATGACGTTAATCTTTTTGGGGATGCTAAACAAAAATTTAATATTTTCATACTAATTTTTCTTTATCAAAATGTAAAGTGCCTTCCAGAGTTTTAGATATTCTACAAGTAAAAAAAAGATAAAAAACGGCGAGAAACATGTTGTAGAAAATCAAATGTCTAAACACCTTCGTCTGTTGTAGAAAGAAAAGTAATTGCCTCCTTATTGATTTTTCGATCCCAGACGATGTAAATCTCCTCAGGAATAAAGTAGAAAATGTCCTGGGGAGATCGAGATTCAGTGAATCGTGAATGCACGACGTAAAGCCGAGTACTGTAACATTTGTCATTGCAACAATGGCCACTATAAAGACTGAACTTAACGTTAATTGTGAAGCCGATCCTAGGTAAGCTATATGCAAAAGAACGGCGTAACTTCAGATTCGCAGGAATTGCTCACACACACAAGCAAAAATAAACCAGAATTTGACAAAGAAAATGTCTCCATGTACAGAAACACTTAAATCTTTGTTGAGATTTGCTTGCTATGTAAAATTAGACACTGAAAAATATGAAATACAACAAATAGAACAAGTACAACACCAGCAACAACAACAATAATTATAATAAAGATAAAAGTGCCTCCTTATTGACATGGAAGTCCCTGCTGATTGTAACGTATTTTTAAAGATCTTTAAAAGCTATCAAAATACAAAGGCCTTTAAATCGAAATTTCAAAAATGTGGACCATGACGACATTAACAATTCCAATTGTAGTTGGAGCCCTCGGATTGATTGGAAAAGATTCCAATAGATTCATTAAAGGAATTCATGATACCCATGCCTTAAAGAAATACAAAAAATTGTACTCACAAGTACAGCCCACACCTTACGATGGGCTTTAACTATGTAAAATATGTGAGTTTTTTTGTTTTCTTGTTTGTTTCTTTTTTTTCAAAAATACTCAATGGAAAATATCATGATGCCATTTCTGACCTCAGGTCTCAGGTTTGTACCCGGAAAGAAATTGGTATACACCGAATAACAAAGGAAATAGTAAAACAACAACAACAATAATAATAACAGTTCTCATAATTTCTTATCTTAATTGATTAATTGTGTTAGCATGTACATATTTTATCTTGATGGATTGAGATGGTCTACAGTAAATATTGTGTTCAGTATCACAGATTCACTTGTGCGTTACCTGGTTTTAACGGTGTATCCTTGCTCATGAACGAGAATAGCATCATTGTCGGATGCCGTGAGCGTAGCTTTCCGGATGAGGCTACCAAGTAGATTTAGGTGTCAATTCTAGATACTTGGGTATACGCTCAATCAGAGGCCTTCTGAGCGAGCAGGATTACTCGACCTGAAGGCTTCAACTGAAAGTGTATTCAATTTTTTAATCATTTCATCCCATACAAATCAACATAGCCACTAAGACGCTGTGAGTCACTAAGTGTGAAAGAATATAAGAAAAAGAAAAACAGTATTGAGAAACAAAAACGATGGAAGACCAAAAATAATAAGACAGAAGATAACAATTGATATTGCACTTAAATTTTTGAAGATCAAATTTGTTTAAGTTAGCATAGAACTTATAGTTACATCTAGCGATTTCAACTGTAAAATTGTGCCACCAATCTAGCACTGCACTTAAATTCATAGAGTCTAGGGTACTTTAGAGGAAATTATTATTTATTTTACGTAATAATACAAAAAATGTGGAACATATCCAAATTTGGGGAAAAGAGAAAGGCTGGTCCTCAACCTATCGTAAACTTAGCCACAAACACTGACCCAAACATACTTCAATATCCCTTGTACCTAAACAAATACCCATTGGAAGACCTATCCCTCATGTTTTACTGGGATAAATGTGCTTGGTATACCATTATCATATATTGGGCTTCTAATATTTGTTTGATTTGGTCTGATTTCTTTAACAGCATATTAACTTTTTATGGCTCATTTAATGCCGAAATTTAATTTTCTTTTTTTACTATTACAATCTATTGCTGGAAATGTTTTTTTTTATACTTTCATAGAATTTTTTGTTATTTTAGAATTCCCTGTTTGCCCATAGCTGGTACCACCTAACAGCTGCTATTACCCCGAGTTCGGTTGGAGCTGGGGGCAACAGGAATTAATCTCCCCATCAGAGGCCTTGCTGCTGGATGTAGTCTGTCGTCATACCCAGGACGTTCTTATATTTATACACAAGCATCACAGTGTTGTATAATAAAATACAATGGTATAGGAGATCCATTACATTCATTTACATGCTAAGATTCTTGGGAAAAGTACGAATCCTCTTCTTCTCTCCTCAACTATGGGCAAATTGCAGGACAGACCGGGTTCTATAGCTTTGGATGGCAACTGGTCTACCGCAGAAAGAAATTGCACTGGGAAAAATCTGCCTCATCAGTCGTGTATCGACAGATACATAATCGCCTAAGCGTGTATCACGCATGGCATATAACTGACTGATAGGATATGCAGCAGAATGGAACTGAAGTACCGAACAGAGAAGTTAAGAGAAAGAGAAATACGTGTTGCGAGGAATTCAGGAAGCGGTTTCAGTAAAGAAATAAAGTGGTGTCATGTGACAGAAATAATGAATTCAGAGTAACAAAGAAAAGAAAGAAAATTAAACAGAATTATATCAAAAACAAGATTTAAAAAATAGATGAGTAGTAACCATTGTGAGATATTTGCAGTTCTTCCAAAAAAATGTAAAAAAACAAAAACAAAAAAAACAAAACAAAGAAAGAGCTAAGAACAAGGTCAGTCAACTGTGTCGAAGGAGGTCTTCAGATCGATAAAAACGAAATAGAGGTGGGGCGATCTCTGCGGTGCTCTCGGGACTTCTCGATGAGACGCAGTGGGGGTAATCGAATATGGATCGGACGGGTATGAAACCAACCTATTGAGAGCGTCATCTAGATCTGATGACGATGTGGGCGCGTCTAGTCGTGTGAAGAGTTTGGCTGGGATGGAGAAGAGGGTGACTCTTCGATGCTTGCCACACACGAGATGGTCATCCTCTTTCACTCACCTGGAGGTTTATCCATCACCCATACTTGGCTGATGATGGCCACTCATCGGTCGATCATGAAGTCTTAACTTTCCTTTAGGAAGTTGGTGCTGATGCGGCAAATCCCTGGGGTCCTGTTCTCGATAGCGGAAGCCCTTCACTACCGTGTGTCACCTGACCGGGTCAGTACGAAAATCACTATTTTAGTCAGTGGAGGCGTTGGAGAGATCAGGACTGGACGGAAGAAGGTGGGCGCTGGAAGTGCTCACTTCAGCGAGTGTTAAAAATCTTAAAAAAGGTGGGTATCGTATCAGTCATCTATAAGTTCGACCCGCCATCTGCAAATTGGCGACGAATTTGCAGCAGACCTACCAGCCTTTGGAAGTACGTCGCCCGCCAGGACCTTCAACAGATTAATCTAGCGCTGTAGGATGTTCCGACGCTCTGCTAAGTATGTGAGAGACAGGAGGGACAAGGTGGCTCTCGTGTGCTCAACGCCTGCTTGGCATGGGATTTAGCAACAGCGATAGTAAGAAGTATATGACGATGCATAAAAAGACGCACCAAAGGAATGAAGTCAGTAAACGGTATGTGAAAAGTAAAGTGAGGGGAAGAAAACTGAGTCGAGTCAATATGGAGATAAAGGCCTTACTGAGAGTGAAAGAAAATGAGAAAACGTTACCAAAGAGAAAAGACAATAAAAGAAAGGATTAAAAAGACAAAAGTCGAGGATTGACGTTGCATTTAAATTTTTGAGGATGTTAGTTTATAGGTGTTGTGTTAATTTACCTACGCACTCATGGACTTTCCCAGCTATAAATAGGAGCAGGTACTGCCTTTGGAAATGGAAGTTTCCAGCAGTCAGCTCTGACAGTCGGACCGAACATTCTTGTAACACTCTCGTTTGTATATGTTTGTATCACTGTTCCCGTTAATGTATTTGTTTAACTCAATTCCTATCTTGTGTCATTATTTCTGGCCCTAACAAGGCGGCAACAATAGGAAAGCAAGAAAACGGAAAAGAGATACACAAGCGAGAGAACAACAACATTTCAACACTAAAATAATAAGACCTAATTGCCAATCTAGTACTGCGCTTGAGTGGTTTGAATGGTTACGTGCTGCTTTTATCAAAACCTGACGCCATATGGCTGTAACACCTGATATACCTTTATACCTTGTACAATTACTTCTACTACTACTACTACTACTACTACTACTAATAATAATAATAATAATAATAATAATAATGATAATAACAATAGATTGTCTATTTACTCTGTGCTACTACTACTACTACTACTAATAATAATAATAACAACAATAGAATGTCTATATCTCTGTGCTACTGGATGTCATTACAATCAGTGATGAAATAATTATATGAGACGTAGCTATAAATACAAGCCAAGTTATTGTAGACCAGTGTTTCTCAACCGCTGTACCAGGGCGCATTAATACGCCCTGAAAGATAGCCAGGTACGCCCCAAGCTAACAGAAGAATATTCCGGCAAATACCAAACCCAAAAGGGGCAACTTGAACTGCTATTTTGCATCATTCTCCAATTTGCCTTGCTAGGTGTTGCTGCCTTTACATTTTCGCCCCCCCTCACCTTGACAATGTTCTTATCTCAAATCAGTGTAACGTCTATCAGTATCCGTTTATGATTGCTCTTGTGCAAAATGGTAATAACAGGGAGATTGCTCTCCAAGCGCTATTATTATTATTTATATTATTATTTTATATCCTGTCTCTTAGAGGTTTCGACTGGGTGATGATGACCATATGTCAGCTCCTACCTGCAACTTAGCGAAACAACACATTCCTCAGCACATGAGCACATCCAAGCAGTGCTGCCACCTGCGCACTCCCAGCCACGTGAAGTATCCCTAAGCCGTTTAACAAAACAGCTATCTCCACCTGATCCGTTACATTTGTAATTTGTCTCTTCATAAGGAAGGGAAGTTGGTTGATGTAGGATTTTCTTTCCTTCTTTCTTTGCTATTATTTTATTATATTGTTGTGCGAGAAAATGTGCTATTGGTTTCATTAACAAAGCGAATATCAATACAACGTAAACTTAAAAAAAATGTTCAAAATAACCCCAAAAGTCTTCATATAAAAAGCACTTGAATATATATATATATATATATATATATATATATATATATATATATATATATATATATATATGGAATGTTCATACAAAATGTGTATGTGTTTTTTGTAAGAAAGTTGGTATCTAAACAAAAGGTATTCTTTAGTAATTATCTTATGTTGATTGTCACGAGTCAGAATAAGTACGTCTTTCTTCTCTGACTGCCAGGAACCAAAGAGGATGTTTGACTTTCGCATCTAACGATCCCTCAGGCAATTCACGTGACTATCTATTTTTAGCTTTTTTAAAAGGTTAGTCAAAGGGAGATAACTTTTGTCTGTCCCAACAATATCCTTTTCGACTGTTATATATTTCGGTCGGGTGATGGTAATCATATCTCAGCTTCTACCCGCAACTTAGAAACATAACACTTTCCTCAGTACATAAGTTCTTCAAAGCAGTGCTGCCACTTGCACATTCCCAATTATTATTATTATTATTATTATTATTATTATTATTATTATTATTATTACAACATTTAGGGAGAGAAGAGTACGATTTAAAACTGAAAAAGAACAGTGGGGTACGATTTTATTATACAACTCCGGGTTTGTTAATCATATTGTAAAAAAAATATGTTGGAAGAAAGAGAGTCATGATATTGCAAATTTATTGAGTTATGGAAACACAACATTGGAAATTGCGGAAATGTTAAAAAGTGATCATCATCAAAATTATCGACTTTAGTCCCATGAGCGGACGTGGACGAAGGGTAACTGCGATGCATTGAGTACCTGACCAGTTCCTAAACATATCCGGGTTGAAAGCCGAAAAAGTATTCATTCATAGGCAAATAGACCAGGCTGAGCCAAACTCTCTTCAGGTCGAACCACAGCCAATGTCCTTCAACTTGATGGCGCCCCTTGATCACAGACAGGAAGGCATTGATTTCATTGGGGGATACTTCTACTCTGGCTGAACTTGGAAGCCATCCGCCTAACAATGCTATGTCTTCAACATACAGGCAGCACACGCAGCTATGGGGTTCATTCTACCCCATTGTGCAAGATGGCCGGTGCACCCCAAAGAAGCCTCATCCTACTCCTAAAATGATCTTCGTATTAAACAGCTTAATATATTTTATTATATTATATTATTAATATACTATATTAGTATTATATTTTACATCAGGTCAATAATGCCTATATAAAGTTGAAACGCCGGTTCTCTTACGATCGTCAAAGTTAAGCAACGTCGAGCATGGTCAGTATCAAGATGAGTGACCGTTTAGCAATATTACGGGCTGTAAGCTTGGATGTACGGGTGGTATAATGGATAATGGCTCGGAATTGTTAATCGAAGAGCTGAGTTCCAATTTCAGTTAGGTTTGTTATATTAATTTACGAGCAAAAACCACAGGGAAAGATATGAATCCGTCTCGTCTCCCCCAGATATGGATTAATTAGTAAAACTTGTATCACTAAACCATTATTATCTCCACCTTCACCCCCCAAATTCTTAGAATATAAAAATATTTTCTGGCTTCAAGTAGATCATTGTAGAACGCTAATCCCTCACAATCAATCATACGAGTGCTACATGTATCATGTAACACAGTTGTAACTGCCGCATCGTCTGGACATTATAAAACCGGTTTCCCCACCATGCTTTTCTGGTGGAAAGAGTGGCTAGACACGCTGAAAGATTAAAAACAAAACCTATCAACTCAGGCGGAAAAGAGATTACAGAAAAATAATAAAAAATAAAAAGTTTAAAGCATTAGCAAAATAACAATAGAGATTATTGCGTTTTAAGAATGCTAGAAATTTGCAATGTGAATGATGGACACTCTCTGCACAGATGAAAAATATATTGAATCAACTGGAATGTAGTTCTACAGAAGGATGCTAAGGATACCATGGACCGAACATGTGAGCAACGACAAAGTTTTAGAGAAAATGGGGAAAAAAAGGAAACATGCGTAACACCAGGAAGAGACAGTTGAAATCTCTAGGTCACTTAATGAAGAAAGAGGGCTTGGAAAATTTGATACTCACGGGACAGATTGAAGGCAAGAAGGACAGAGAGAAACAACACAAAACGACGAAGTTTTAGAGAAAATGGAAACAAAAAGGAAACATACTTAACATCAGGAAGAGATGGTTGATATCCTTAGGTGATATAATAAGGAAAGAGAGCTTGGAAAATTTGATACTCACAGGACAGATTGAAGGCAAGAAAGACCGAGGGAAAAAAAGCATAACCTACTTAGCAAGCTTGAGTAAATGGATGCCAGACTAAAGTCTAAGAGAGATAGCATAAAGACGAAATTAATTAAGAGCATTAAAAGCTATGATCGTCTATGCCCTGAAGTAACACAGCACAACGAAGAAGAAGTTAAAGAAGTAGAAGAAAGAAAGAAAGAAAGACAACAAGACAATATCTGAAGCTGGTATTGTTATATTCTAGATCTTTCTGCTTGCATCAACAGAAAGATCCAGAGTTTTAAAAACATTAGCTAAAGATTTTACCGCTTGAATTATTTTGCTAACAACCAAAGGGTATAATTATAATTTCGCTTTTAGGAGAAATTGAAGTTAGCAAAGATTAACAATAATTGATAATCCAATGATTTTCTCTGATGTATAAAATGGCGATCGAAAAGAAATGAAAATGCGCATCAATAATACATGTGAAACTATCCAATGAATTCAAATGAATTAACATTATTAATGTATCCATCAGAAGTAAGATATATCCAAATGCGAAGGCATAAATATATAAGTAGAACTGGATGGCTAACAATACACCCATCAACACATCATTTCATAGTCTAATTGTTAAGAAGAAGAATTTATTCATACTGGCGAGCAAACAGAAAAAAAACTCATTTAATAACTCATGAGTGGCGTTCACACTCTCGCGTATTGCGGAATTTTGAAGTACACGAGTGAACGCTACGCGGTGAACAAAAGAATTTGTTGAAGGCTATTTGACAAGTGAAGAGAACCGAGTCGGAATTATCTGGATTTTAAAAGCATCGTAAACAATAATTAATCAACCTTGCCAGTAAAAATAACAACAATAATTGTAAATCTGATTGTCTTGACGCTTGCTTTAATTCGCCTTTTATAATTTATAAGGTTTTTTTTTACAACGTTAAATTAAATGGCCGAAACTTGTTGGGTTATTTAATGTTGAAATGAGTCTTTTTTAAACTTTATATTTGTCTCTATAATCATTTGGTTGGTTTGGTGATCAATGAATATTGTTAGTATATATATATATATATATATTAGTATATATATTAAACACATTTTTATGTTTAACGTTCTTTTTATAGATACAAGTATTTAAGTAAATGCTCTGTTTATAATAAACAGTATTAAATAACATTTACCGGCCTGAATGTCCGAGAAATTTTCATAGAAAATATTCGTTCGTTGACAGGATTCGAACCTGCTTCATATACGGAACCGTCATTTACGCTGACGTGCCTTACCGATCGGCCACAAAGAAGCGTTCGGTAGACAAGGTCGAATTTACGGCTTATAAACTTCAATCTTCCATGAATCTCGTACATTCATAACTGCTCTGGCGTATCAAATGTAAACAAATGACGTCATATATTAAGTATATAAACCTATTGGTAAATAATGATCCTTCTCGTCCGAGTTTAACTGTAAATTGTGGCGGTTTATATTAAAGCCTATATATAAATATTGGCCGTTTATAGAGACGATTGGTAAATATTGTCGTTTATATTTGAGCCTATTAGTAAATTTTGGTAATTTATTGTAATGACAAAAGTATGCAGGTGTAGGCTTTAAGAAAGCTTTATTCTACTCAGAATACAGGGTTCGGGTATAGTGTTCTTTTATAATCCCAGTAAACAGAAATAGCTCAATCAAAGAGGAGAGTAACAAAACAAGGTGGAACCACTCTTGATTATTCATAGCATTTATATTAGAATCTATAGAGATTTCAGTCGTTTTATATTTGAGTCTAATAGTAAAAATTGATCGTTTATATTTTAGCCTATTGGTAAACAGTCTTAGTATATATTCGAGCCTATTAGTAAATAATGATCCTACACATATGAGTCAATAGATAAATTGCATCACTTAATTTTCGAGCCTATATATAAATATTAATCATTTATATTCGAACCTATTAATAAATATTAGTCATTTAAATTTGAGCCTATTGGTAACTATTGGTCATTTATATTTGAGCCTATATATAAATATTGGTCATTTAAATATGAGCCTATTGGTAGATATTGGTCGTTTAGCAACTGACTCAATGAAGCCATTCCAATTCATAGCAGTGAAAAGCGTTAGACATAGAACACTCTGTGAGTTATTCTTCTGGGGGTTAATTCAGCCATGCTAATGGAAGGTCAAAAAAGTTAGATAGATAGATAGATAGATAGTATAAGCGCATGATGTGACGAACTTCTCAAAGAAGCTCCGTTCTTTTCTTTTCAGTAAGCATTTTCAGTAATTATTTCTCTACTCGCACATTTCGAGCATATATATGTGACGAAAGACATGACTTACCTCAGAATTCGAAACGAGCGCGAACGTGTCTTGCCTGAAAAGTGATGACAAAAAGAAATATGGCCGCTGTTGAAGACACAATTTATGCGCGCCTATCTCGTCCAAAACGAGGCGATATTTGCAGACATGTAAATTTTGGCCATCTTGGAATAGCATAAAAAGCAGGGCGCCAGCAGCACCAAGTGTCAGGGAGTCATTCGGCGGACTGCGTGTAATAGAATTGGACGTACGGATTGACAGACGGACAAAGAGGAAGTTGAAGTAGCTACGGCTGAGTTGGTGCCTGTTTCACAACTGCCCAGAGTAACTGCTGAGAAAGGGAGTCACGCAGTTCATTTCCTTGAGCCGACCGAAGAAGAAAAAAATAAAATAGCTGGCCTGCCGGCGAACGACGCACTGCACTTTTTGACCCCCCTCTACCTGATCATCATTTTACGACATAAATAAGCGGCAAATTGTTTCTGCCTGTTCGTGTATCTGAAACCCCCCTAAATCAGGCCACACTTGCTCTACATAGACATGTTATACTTTTCAGGATGATCCTGAAATTGAAAGTGTAACCTTCGTCTGGTGTCTGGACATCCGGATTTTTGATTGCGATTGGCATTTGTGTCCCGATGAGGAGCAAACAGTTAAAAATTCAAATTTTAAAATAACTGAAAAAAATTAGGTCTACAGCTGTAGATTCGTCTCCAGCTGTGCTGGTTAAACTCGCTGCCTACGGGCAGAGAGTATCCCCAGATGAGGTTATGTCGAAGGGCAGAGTTTCATCTCGGGAAACAGCTACCCGACTCCGTTTTATACGGGGGTCTACGGGGAATGTTTGGCCGAGCTTACAGGCTCGGACACCACACATTAAATTCGGCCTTATGCCACATCTGACCGCGTGGCGCAGTTGGTAGATATCCAGTAATAAACGTTAAAATCAAATCGAAGTAAAAGCGAATATAGTCTATATTTCTTTAAATCTGCATAATTTATTATAAATTATTTAGTATTTATTCAAATCATCTTGCTCAAATATAAATCCCTCACAAATATTTGTATATATAAGCAGAGACATGAAAAAGATAAAATTTCAATAGGAAAGTTGATTTCAATAAACCAAGAAGGATAGCTTGTCCGTGTTCAAAGACCTGACCTCTACAAAAACAAAATCTTGATAGACCTTTCTCAGCATCCGACAAAGTTCCTTCGCATCAATCACACTTTAATGGAACAACAGTTCCAGAAAAGCTCCAAGCATCTTAAAATCGGAACACAGCTTTCGTCTTTTGTTCAGCAGGATAAGTAGAAAGTGGCAGTCATACCGACCAAGAATACCGTCTTAAACATTCTCAAAGACAAAAAGGCAAAAACTCAACTCGGGCTTTGATTTTAAAAGCGCCAGTTCAAAGTGTTAGATTTCTATATTTCACTCGAGTATTGATCGTAGGACTAAGTCCATAGATAAGTAAGTTTTATCCTTAGGACTACAAACTACGTGACTCATCTATATAAAGATATGTTTGCATGTACGTATGAGGGTCTGATTGCGCGCTCACACAAAAACATTCAAATATATATATATATATATATATATATATATATATATATATATATATATATACTGTTTTTTTTATAGATTCATTTTTTCCCTATAATATATCCTCAAAAACCACACTGAATCCTATAAATGGAAGGTCGGTGACCGGAATTAACTTCTCTTTTAATTATTATATTTTAAATAGTTATCAAAAATCTGGTGCTTCTCGATCTTTGATGAATTTGTCATGACTAATCAGGTTTTCAGCGGGCTAAATTGGGGATAGTAGGGAGTGTTATGAAGTATGAATATATTATAGTGTGAAGCTTATATTTTATATCATGAAGAAACAATTTATACAAAGAATTAAATAGCAATGTTAATGTGATTATTGTCGAAATCACTTCGCTAACAAGACTTAATGAAACATTAACTTACTATCAATTCATTGAATTTTAAGATACTTATATTCGAGTTGTTGTTAGATGGAAGACACATGCCAAGTACTTTCGGCAATTTCAAATTGTCATCTTCTAGGCGCATTTTTTTCCCAAGCACTAAGACGAAATTTCACCACCAATCACATTACTATTTATTTCTTTGTATAAACTGTTTCATTATGATATAAAATTTAAGCTGCACACTAATATATTTACGAGACTATATCCACAGCACAGTAATAATCAGAATCTTAAATTCTGTGGAAAACTACTTAGATATATTTACACTACCAATTGGATTATACGAAGTCCATTTCACTTTAATAGATAAATAGATATAACAAGAAAAAATTCGTGGATTTATAACTTTTCAAACTTCAAACACAATTCTCACTTGATCGATTTGAACAAGAACTTTAGTGTCGAAACATAGCACGCTCTAATAGATATATTCAACTGTCAATAAATAGCATAATTTAAAACAAAATCTTTTCGATCTACACATATTTTGTCTTAGTGTTTGCTTGTGTATGGGAAAAATGCCCCCTGAAGATGACAATTTGAAATTGTCGAAAGTACTTGTCTTTTCCATCTAACAACAACTCGAATATAAGAAATCTTATTATTCAAAAGTTTTTTAGTAACTTAATGTCTCTCACGCCGGTAGATGAAAATAAATAAATATACTGTTTAATATTAAAAAGGGGCATCTACTCCAATACGAGTTTCCATTATAAATAACGTCTAAGTAATAAAAATATGTCAGATTAATAAATGTAATATTTACTCCTAAAATTCATTTGTTTACGTTTGGGTAAGAAATTGATCAGATAACCTGGAAATAACTGTGTTTAACAATACTATTCAGTCTTTGCTTGGCCGTAGGTACATTGTAGACGATACGCCAAAGCACGTCAGTTCTAATGACTGTTTCCCCTAAAGGAATGCAGGTTCGAATCCTGACGGAGAACGCGTATTTTTCTAATATCACGGATATTCAGGCCGGTAGATAAAAATAAATATACTGTTTAATAAATAAACATAGCAACTACTTAAATACTGGTATCTACTAGAAATAACCTTTTAAGGCAAGAAACACACACACACACACACACACATATATATATATACCAAGTATATATATATATACCCAAGTATTTTGCTTGTATTTTGATTGGTCATTCTAGCTTTTGTAACAACGCTTTCCCCTTGCGAAGGATCGTTAATTAATTTGAAACTTTTAAAACCATTTATTTTACATTCAACATCATCACTTGATAAGACACCGGGGGTGTTGAAACAAAATGGCTATTTTTGTAGTGATTTCATAACATATTTATGTTATAAACTTTTTTTAAATAAATAATATATATATATATATATATATATATATATATATATATATATAGAGAGAGAGAGAGAGAGAGAGAGAGAGAGAAAACATACTTATATTGTTGGTTTATACACACGCGCACACACACATATACATATATGTATATAAAATAGAGAGACATACATACACATACACACACATATATATATATATATATATATATATATATATATATATATATATATATATATATATATATATCCTTGGTTGGTCGTAATCGGAATTCACAATATTTCTACCACACACACTCTGTGCAACAAAATAAATTAAAATGCCAAAAGATTAACCAAAATTATTTGGAATTATTTGTACACACAAAAATCCACACCAACAAAAAAGAACTATCTCGTTCACGTACAAGACAAATACAATGAAAACACAATAAATGTAACTTCTCCGTCATTTTTAATGAAATATTGAATCAACCTTCTTACAACCACATCTAAAGTTTACCTAGGCTCCTAAGTCTGGCAAACAGTATCGGAGTAGGACATTTCTAAATTTCCAAACGCGAGTAGTTAAAACTCATAAGCTTGAGAAGACGTGATCAACTAAAGGGGGGAAAAACTGGGGCTTTCTCAGAATACAGAGGTTGGGCGTGGGGCCAATCACTCCACCCGTGAAATAATTCGATTAAAGAAACATCACCACAGGCCTTATATATCATGAGTCACTAGACAGATATTATCTGCGCACACACACACACATATATATATATATATATATATATATATATATATATATATATATAGATATACAGATATATACATACATATATATACATATATTTATATATATATATATATATATATATATAGATATATATATATACATATATATATATTTATATATATATATATATATATATATATATATACATACATATATATATATATATATATATATATATATATATATATATATATATATATATATATACATACATATATAAACATACATACATAGATATACATACATATATATATACATATATATATACATGCATACATGTATATATATATATATATATATATATATGCACATACATATATGTGTGTGTGTGTGTGACTCCGGTTTTGAAATGAACATCTTTCATTGTTCATTGTAGTACGTAGGATAAAACTAAATCATGGTCGTAATTCTACGATCAAAGGTCTAAGAACCTCTATGACGGATAAAATTCCGTCAATTTAAACTAGCGGTTTTAAAATCAAAGCTTGACTCGCCTTCTGACGTTTTCTCCCTCACACACACTCTCTCTCTTTCTCTCTCTCTCCCTCTGCTATCTCTCTCCCCCATATATATATATATATATATATATGTTTCCTGATTATGCCTTTGTTCATATTCCTCATACATAGTTTTACATACGTACATAGGATAAATGCTTGCCTACCGTCATATGTGTTTGTGTACATATAGAATTCCACTATATATACAAGAAAGATTGTTCAGTTATATACAAACATGTGTAACTATTTCCGTCTTTATGTAACCTTTCTTCTTTTTTTTACATATAATTCTGAAAAAAAATACACACGTAATTGCATCTTTCATACAGGTGTATACACTTGGATATCGAAATGAACATTAACAAATAAATAGACGAGTATAAAGTTTTATAGTAAATCTAGAACTTGGATTATATCCAGCTCCCTATACGGACGTAAAAGGGTTTTAATATAGGAGTTTTGCCTCGCCGAGACCTTTGGAAAAGAATGTTTCCAAGTTATATCTACCATTGACGCTTACGTCTTGCGAACGTTCATCCATCGTGTTAATCCGCTTTCTTTCCACTCCGATACAACTTACCATTGGATTCTAATGCGACTATTTATGTACTCATTCCAGCAGAAAAATGCTACCTTCTAAATTCAATTCTCCCCAAATTCAAGCCTCAAAAATAATCCTTCCACCAGGTGGTAGTAGCGGACAAAGGTTTGGGCTCAGGAATTTATTTCGTGTTGTTTCCTAATCTCACCTATACAGGTATCAAAGGTTTTGTGAGAAGTCGTACAAATGGAAACCCAATAAGATTCGATGACAATAACCACTCTTAAAGCGAAGAGAATTTACTAAAAATGGTGGGAGATATGATTTTGGCCTCTTCTAAAAAAAAAAAATAAATAAATTAGTTTGTCACAAAAAACACAGATATGTGTTATCTGACAAGATAGAATTGAACGCAACGGTAATAACATACGAACATAATTTTTTCAATTGTTAACTTCTTATATATATGTTATGGCCATGCTAAGATACAAAGAGAGGAATTGAGTTAAAGAAATATATTAACAGAACAGTAAAACAAATATATACAAACGAGTGTTACAGCAAGAATGTTTGGCCCGACTGTCAGAGCTGACTGCTGGAAACTTCCATCTCCAAAAGGCAGTACCTGCTCCTATTTATAGCTGGGAGAGTCCATGCGTGCGTGCGTAAATTACCATAATATTATGCCATGTTCTTTCATGATGAGCACATCATGACCTCCATGACATCCATTTTATGGTGCTCTGAGTAAATCTTTATTTTTTACTATCCACTTTGTCTTTGCTCTGCTCATTCATTCATTAAAATTCGCTAAGTTAAGGAAAATAAAACATTTGTTAGAAAAGAAGAGTACTGAATTGTTATGTAATATCGGTCCTCCTATATGGCAGTGAATGCTGGACGATCTTCTCACAGATGAAGTAGTAACTTGAAGCAAAAGAAATGTCGTTCTATACAAGGATGCTGGGATTACCATGGAATGAACGTGTGAGCAATGACGAATTTTTAAGGAAAATAGAAGCAAAAAGGACACTTAACATCAGAAAGAAACCGCTGGAAAGTTTTGGGTTATATAATGAGGAAAGAAGGCTTGGAAAACTTGACACTCACAGAACAAGACAAAAGGGACTGAATAAAAAAGTGCATAACCAACCTAAGGAGCTTGTGTAAATGAATGGCAGAACAGGGTTTAGGCGAGATAGCAAAACGACTAAATTTACTAAGGGCTACAAAGCAGAGGTAATTGTGCTGAGCCATGATCGCCAACGTCATGAAGGAGCTTGACACACAGAAGAAGGTCAGTCACTGTCTTCTTCAGCTTGCTTCTAATATGTCATATATGTGCAAAATTCTCCAGGCCCTCTTTCTCTATTACGTATCTCAGAAATATAATCTTTAACATTTTAGAGTTCTATTTTCTATTTAAAAAAGTGCAATTCTTGTCCAAATAACCGTCAATGAACAATGCAGGTAATCCTTCCAAGAGAATTGAATAATTTTTTCTCGCCGGAGTCGATCCTTCAAATCTACAAATCAATCATTCGCCCTTGCATGGAGTATTGCTGCCATATATGGTCTGGAACCCCTTCTGATTGTCTCAAGGTCCTTGATAAAATCCAGAGACGGATATGCAATGTAACTAGCCCTAATCTGGCATCTCGTCTGCAGTCGCTCTCCTACAGACGTGCCGTTGCCTCCCTCTGTCTTTTTTACAAATACTTTCACGGTAACTGCTGCGATGAGCTTCTTTCGCTGGTTCCCAGACTTCATGAATTTAAGCGTTCAACTAGGCTGACATCTCGCTCTCACCGTTTCACTGTCGAAACAGTTAAATGTAGGCGCCTCTTCTACTCCAATAGCTTCATTTCTCGCACCTCTCGCCTGTGGAACTCCCTCCCCTTTTCTTGTTTCCCTGATAGCTATAATCTCCAACTATTCAAATGTAATGTCAATCGACGTCTCCTGATGCTTTGATCTATCCCCTATCCTTCTCTTCATCCTTTCTTCTATCACTCCTATTTGCTTTCGCTACAACTCTCTGTAACCCCTTGCGTTCTAGTGGTTTCCCGCTTTGCTTGGGGGTGAAACGCTTAAAAAACAAAAGTATTTTCCCAATTGACATTCCTCCCGCGCTCACGCGCGCGAAACATTCAACAGTCAATGCTCGAAAATGTTTTGAACATTTCAGTCAAAAATCTGCAGATATTCCTCAGCCATATACCCAAACAAGTTTTAATATTTTTTATAAATAAGAACATATTTTAAAAAAATTAGAATCGAATGTGCGAATCTATAAAGATGTATCCAGCATCTCACCATTTCAGTGTTTCCGATGAATATTCATTTCTTTTGTGATATTGTCACAATATCTTATGTAGCGTGTTATTTTGTGGTATATGGCTATATGCTCGTATATTCTCCATCAACATCTTTGTATGTCTAGTGCTTGCCATAGCGTCTCGAAAAGGTGTTTGGCTGCTGTTGACCTCGTCCTGAAGTAGACCGAGTCGTTTTCATTGTCACGTTCGTTTCCACTGCTTTCTTGGTACCAATGTTCTGAGCCTGGATCATCTCTTTCACTAGCTAAAAACAAGACTGAATATCTTCATACCGGAAAAAAAGGGAAAGATTTCTTCTCATGTTGCGAAACAACACCATACATATAGTCTAAATTGGCTGCTTTTATTGTCTTTAGGAGAGAAATTCTACTAACTACTTGTTTGCAAGGGAGAGGGACAAATGAAGAAAGAGAGAGACAGTTATTCCTATTTGTTTTGCTCACGCATTCCTGGCAGTTTAAGTAATGCGTTTTTACTTCTTCTATGTGCCGAGTCACTTAAGGATAGCCGTGGTTCTCCACAACTTCCTATTGCTTGTGAACCTTATTAGCTTTTCTTCTTTTGCAAAGGCAGAGGCCCTCCGTTCCTCGATCTATTCACACAAGCTCGTCAGTTAAGTGGCACACTGTCTTCACTGTCATTTACTCTCTATATGGTACATAAGCATTAAGTTTTCCAAGCCTTTTTTCCTCATTATTTCTTAAACGATTTTCAACTGTCTTTTCCTGGTTCTAAGTAGCAGTGTTCTTTTTTTTTTGTTGTTTATTTTTTTCTGTTACCATTTTCTTTCTTTAAGACTTCCTTGTTGCTTACTTCATGGAATCTTCAGCATCCTTCTGTAGAACCACATGTCTGCTGCCTCCTCATCCGTGAGGAGACCGTTCAGTATTCACTGTCATATAAGAGGGTAGATAACACATAACAATTTAACACATGTTTTTTCTTTCCTTACAAAGGTTTTCCGTTTCTCAGCACCATGCTTAGCTTTTGGAACGCTTCTTTCGATAGTAAATGCCTTTTCAGATTTCTCTTTTCTCATTTTCCATCTTTTGTTAAAATTCTTCCCAGATCGTTGAACTTCTACACCTGCTTGACGTTTATATCTTCAATGCTAGGTTCCCAGAATAGCGGATGTATCAACATACCCCGCATTAGTACATTATACACCCTCTTTGAGCATAATAATGGTAGCGTACTATAGAATACACGTTGTTAGATAACAATCTTACTACAATATTTCACGCTTCTTACATTAGTGTTGTAGAGTAATTTTCACAGTGGAGGCTTGTATTTCACTAAGTCGGTCCTAAATTAGGTTCGACGTACAAAACGTTAGGAACTTGAAATAATAGTTAATGACGCAGCAATCTAGTTGTGGGGCTCATACTTTAATGTCCGACATCGACTGACTCACACAACCCACTCAGCTTCACTGGCGACTGCTACTACTACTTATTATCTGTAGGAGAGTATATTTACAATAGAAATAGGTACGTTCCGGTATAACAATTAGTTGATGTAATACAGCGAAAGTTATCGGAAGAATTTCTGCAATTTCCAACGTTTTTGACATATGCATCTTTTGCAATTCGGAAACATTTCTATTTATCTGTCAAATCAAGATTGAACAGGCAGGGTAGCACTAGTCGTGTCGCATTTTATTATAGCGTACCTATGGACTATAATGGGTATGTCCCAATCTTCATAAATACAGTGGAATATAGTCTGGTGGATTTCATCACTAGTTCACTAATAGCAGTGGATTACTTACTACACGCCGCTGGCGAATCTTGTATGCTGTTAATGTTATAAATATTACCGTTCCATTTCCAGCCTTCTCTTATTCAGTAACCTTTTCTAGGTTACAACACATTTAAATACTTCCCAGTAAATTTAATTTTTTTTTTACTGATATTCACCAATACAAGGCCCAAGAGTCACTCAAGATAGAGGGCTAGTGTGGACTTATATTAGCGTAGGAAAGAACAAGCGTTAGGAATCAGACTATAA
Organism: Acanthosepion pharaonis; assembly: GCA_903632075.3. Classification (NCBI taxonomy): domain Eukaryota; kingdom Metazoa; phylum Mollusca; class Cephalopoda; order Sepiida; family Sepiidae; genus Acanthosepion; species Acanthosepion pharaonis. Next base: position 869,909 of record CAHIKZ030000065.1, on the reverse strand, counting down.
AAGGAATCGGAAATTCAGTCCTAAACAGGAAACAAGGGATAAACATCTACTCCTGTTCAAAAGACCGGGGAGGAGTGTGATCTGAACGATAGGCGAACCTGTCTACTCCTATTGTATTTCTCCATCTGCCTGATGTTTATATCTTCAATTCTTCTTGTGTTTTTCTCTGGCTGATGTCCATATATTCTGTCGTCTTGCACTTAGTCCCTTTTTCTTGAGTTCTTCTACCACCCTCCTCAAAAGAAAAACTTGTCACTGAAAACCCTGAGGGAGAAACTTACTTTTATAAGTGTTGTGGATTCCGAGATGAAATTCGGTCTCCAATGAATGACAAACGTAAGAATTAAATATAAGAAATAAAATGTATTTACACAATAATACAAAGGGTAATACTGTTAGTAAATCCAGGAACGCGGTTAGTAGCAATAACATATAGATATATATACAGTCTCGAAGTAGGACTTCCTTAGAGTCTCCGTGCTTGTAACTGGCTTCTACAAGAGGTTACCTCACACTATTACTCTACCTCCAACTCAATCACAATCTCAGTCTTCTTCATACCAATCTCCACTATCTGTATACTGACTGACTCTGGGTATTTAACGTCAGCAGTCCAAGTAACACTTTGGTCGAGTCCACTTATATGAAAAAGGGGTGGACCCCATAACAATAAGAAAATCCCTAGTTTTGTTTTCCCTAATGGATAATTCGTTAACTGTATCCAACATGCTAGGCACTCAAACCCGATACATAACTACTTTGATCAAGGAAAACATTTTCTTCAATTTCTTACATTTTTCTAGCATCGGGTCTTCCATCCTTAGAACACTTAAGTAAAACGATTTGCTGAATTTATGAAATTGTACAAACCTGTTTCAACCTGATACTCAAGAAAATTGTCTTCAACAATCTACAATTTACACTATTTACATCGTTTGGACTGTTGTCCTCATCTTTATTGCCATATTCACGACGTCTCGACCGTTGTAAACTTCTTCAGATAATATACGTTGTAATTTCGAACATGTAAAAATAGGTTTCAATACCAAACATAATTTGTAAAAGCATTATTACTAGCAATAAATTTTTGAAAAAAAATATTACCAACAATACATTTTTGAAAAAAAATATTACCAGCAATAAAAATCTTGTCAGCATTAATATGCCGTAAAACAAAACTGGGTATCCCAGTATCAGTTAATTTCCTTTAGTAATTCAATTCTCCATGTTTTTGTTTCATCTGCTGTGGCCAGGTATTGAACTCACAACTCTTTGGGTCAATTCACCTTTTTGGATTACTTTAAACAACGCTTTTTATCCACTAGGCCATGTGTCCTGAAGAAGACTGTAGCATACAACGGTTGATACGTCGCGAATACAGCAATAAAGATGAGGACAGCAGTTCGAACGATATAAATAGTGTAAGTAGTTATACAGTACATCATCTCATATATATATATATATATATATATATATAGAGAGAGAGAGAGAGAGAGAGAGAGATATCTACCATTTGTTGATTTTTCTTTTGGGGAAGAGATTCACGCATCACTAAATCTTTCAAACTCCAGTGTGCCTGCCTCTACGGATTGTAAGTTAAGGTAGGGACAGTCTGTGTGATGCCTACGGTGTCATAACGTTGAAACACCTCCTCCGTATGATTACCGAAGTTCAGCAACGTCGAACCTGGTCAGTAACTAAATTGGTGACTGCTTGGGAATAAATGATGCTGCAAACTTGGATGTGCGGGTGGGGTAATGGATAATAGCTCGGTATTGTTAATCGGAGAGCCGAGTTCAAATTCTAGTTGAGTTCATTATATTCACGCAAATACCGTTGAGAAATGTGTGAATGTGTCTCCTTCTAATAATAGGACATGAATCGAGAAATATTACTGTTATTCTCTAAAAATTTGTTAATGTAATATTCACTTACAAAAAATGAAACAGAATTATTCTTATCATCCCAAATGTGTTTCGGCTTTAAATAACCTAAAAAGGGTTGATAAACCATAAAGAAACAAAGCAATCAATCGATCAATCCCAAATATGTAAAACTAAACAAAATATCAGGATGCATCAAAAGTACATGGTGACCCCAAAAAACGAGAATTTTTTAAGTGCGTATTGCCAGACATGAGCAAGTGGCAACACTGCGAGACAGTGACCTTGAGCAAGTAAACATTTCGCCATTTAGAATTCAAGATGAAATTCACAGTATCCCAGCTGAGATGTTGCAGCAGTCAATGAGGAATTTCAACAGCAGATTTCAAGAATGCATTCGTACAGGAGGACGCCATCTACAGGACGTAATTTTTAAAAAATGAAAATTCCATCATTGTTTCTTAAATGGCATGTTTTAAGGTTTCAATTACTATGAATAAAATATTTTTCTTCCATCACTCTTGGTTTTATTGGATTGTTAAAAAGTTCCCTTTTTTTAGGTCACCCTGTATTTCCATTTCTGACAGACCTTTACTCCAAATGGCTTATGACCACATCATGTTGAAACATTGGTTCCTATACGATCGTCGAAGTTAAGCAACATTGAGGTTGGTTAGTAACTTGATGGGTGACTCCTTGTAATAACGGATACTATAAACCTGGACGTGCATATGGTCTTTTTTAGGTCACCCTGTATTTCCATTTCTGACAGACATTTACTCCAAATGTCTTATGACCACATCATGTTGAAACACTGGTTCCTATACGATCGTCGAAGTTAAGCAACATTGAGGTTGGTTAGTAACTTGATGGGTGACTCCTTGTAATAACGGATACTATAAACCTGGACGTGCATATAGTCTAATAGATAATGACTGGGAATTATTATTCGGAGAGCTTAGTTCCAACTCCTGTTGAGTTTGTTATATTTATAATTAATAATAAATATTAATAAAAAGTGTAGTGCGATAGGTATAGTGATGTTTGATTAAAATGTAAGTGTATATCAAATTGTGGATAGTAGAAAGTGCTTGTTCTCAAGTGGGGATGAGTGTAGGATGGTTGCTGTGGGACACTTCTTAGTTCTTGGGACCTGGAACAAAGTACCGGCTGGAACCCCTTCTTATACGTCCTGCTTGTGTTGAGAAAAATCATTGTTATTCTAAAAAGATTGTTAATGTAATATTCACTTACAAAAAATGAAACAGAATTATTCTTATCATCCCAAATGTGTTTCGGCTTTAAATAACCTAAAAAGGGTTGATAAACCATAAAGAAACAAAGCAATCAATCGATCAATCCCAAATATGTAAAACTAAAGAAAATATCAGGATGCATCAAAAGTATTTCCATTTTTTACAGACCTTTACTCCAAATGGCTTATGACCACATCATGTTGAAACACTGGTTTCTGGACAATCACAAAAGTTAAGCAACGTTCAGTCTGGTCAGTACCTAAATGGGTGTCTGCTTTGGAATATCTGATGCTGTAAGCTTTGATGTTCGGATGATGTAATGGATAATTGCTCGGTATTTTTAATCGGCGAACCGAGTTTCAATTCCAGTCGGGTTCGTTATATTCTCTTACGCGCAAATTCCATTGGGAAAGACATGAATACACCTTTTCCCTGTCTCCGCTATGCGTTTATTTGCAAGCCATGTATCACTAAATCTTTATTATCTAAAAAAATTCTTACAATGTAAAACTATTTTCTGGCTTTAAATAATGGTTGATAAGCCGTAAAAAAACAAATCAATCAATCATTGAGTCAAAGTGTGCGTGGCAGTCACCAGGATCCTTTTTCATTATTTATTCGACCCTTGAGGCTATAATTTTCCGTCAAATCATCATTATTCATGCAGTCTCTTTCTGTTATATATCATATTTCAGAAATACGATATATTACCAGTAACTCATTGTGTTCTTTGTTAAGATAAATCTATTTTTATAATTTCTAATCATGAGTAGTTCCAGAGTAAATCTTTATGGGGATTTGTCTATATGCAAAAGAAACATCTATTTAGGCTCACAATAAAAAAAGGCCACTTACACAGAGAGAAAGTGAAACAGATAAAATTTGTTTGTTTAAAATAATATTTTTGAAAAAATAATGTCGATGTAGAGGCTTGCACAAAATATTCTTCTGAAAGCCTACAGAAATTAGACCGGAAAGAAAATACTAGTGTGACGTTATGAAAGTCCTTTGTAGTGAGGGAAATATGCCAGTGAAGTTCATGAAGTTTTGTTCAATTTTGTTGAGTAATTCGGGGCATAATACGACAAAAAACCGGGAGTGTTCGTTGTTCAATGGAAAATTTATCTGATGATTGTCGTTTGCGAAAAACTCGCAGAAGTTGGTACTAACTTGTAGAATTTTAATTTAAGAGAATTTGTTAACGTTATATTATAGAGTGAAGCTTGATCCACTTTCGTCTTATTTTCAAATAAGCAAGTTCAATATTGTCTGTTTTAAGTGTTCGTGTGTTACTGAGTAGGTTTGCAGGTCCACGGCAGGTTTGCTGGAATCCAGCGTCCACTACTATGAACTCAGCGTTGAAAATTTAGTTGTTCTGGTGATTTCTACTGCTGACTGCTTACACTGTCTCGATGAATAGTGATTAAACCGACTGACGGACATCCTTTATAACGCTGCCGGTGAGCCTACTCACTTTTCATAATTGTGTCAGGTTTAAAAATATGTCCTTCTGATTAGTTAATTAGAAATTAATCTTAAAGGAGAAGTTCTTTTCTCAATCTTTTTTTTTTACCATTGATTTCTTTATTTATTACCTTGTGCTAGACATAGCGTTGCCATATTCAGGCTCATAAGCAAGGTGTATTAAAATCGTCCCATTCGAACAACTCATTTATGCTTGGAAGTCATGTCACTCTTGGTTGCGGAGAAGTGCATCGTGTCGTATTTTTTCATATTTTATTTTTATTTTCTTTAACTTAAATTTATTTTCCCTTACATATTGAATATACATATACTTTAAGAAGTGTCTTTCTTCTGGCTACTCTTCCATAATGGGAAAGTTGGTTCTCTGTGTCGCGCCAGAAAGCTTTTCTCGTCTGAGTCCATCCTTCAAATCTATAAATCAATCATTCTTGCATGGAACATTGCTGTCATATATAGCCTGGTGCTCCCGCTGTACGTATCCAGCTCCTCGACAAAATCCAGAGACGAATATGCAAGATGATAGGTCCTGATCTGGCATCTAGTCTAAAATCGCTATCCCACAGACGTGCCGTGGCCTTCCTCTGTCTCTTCTACAAGTATTTTCACGGCAACTGTTCCGACGAGCTACATTCGCTGGTTCCCAGACGGCATGAATTTAAGCAAGCTACCAGGCTGGCATCTCGGTCTCCCCCTTTCACTGTCAAAACAGTTAAATGTAACTGTCTCTTCTATTCAAACAGCTTCTTCTCCCGCGCTTCCCGTCTGTGAAATTCTCTTCCCCTTACTTGCTTTCCCGATGACTCTAATCTTCAAATATTCAAGTGTAATGTCAATCGACATCTGACACCCTGAGCTTGTTCCCCCGTCCTTCTCTGTATCCTTTCCTCAAAAATGCCTCTTTACTCTTGTTCTCAATCCTCTGTAACCCTTTGCGTGCTAGTGGCACTCTCGGCTTGCTTGGGGTTGGGGGAACTGATTTAAAAAAAAAATAGCGCCGGAGACTTTTGCATCTGCCTGATATTTGTATACGAATAAAAATTGTATGTCAATCACACACACACACATACACACACACACACACAAGCACTGCGGCACTCATAAACGAAATTTTAGACACAAATAACTGCAGATAGACGCAAAATCACGCAGAACTGTTTAGATTCGTGCTGTGTCCAATTCATTGCCTTGCCCTTATGTTTCTCTTCTCACCCATCGACGTCCGATCACAAGTCGTAAACCTTTTAAAGTTCGCTCCATCCACATGAATATTTCAAGGTAGAAAGTAAAACCGCATCAAACAGAACAGCTATCCTTTACTGAAAGCCCTTGAAATAAATAAAATAAAAAAATATATAAATAAATAAACCTTGTGAGTGGTAATCTCCACCCATCCACCTGTTTGTTTCAGCTCTATTATTTCCTACCCCACCAACCCTTTGAACGCGACACGCTTCGAAATTTAGTCTTCATGCTTTCTTTTCACCTTCTTTATCCCTTTGTAGCTTTTACTCGGCCTGGCTCTAAAAATTCAGCAGTCGGTCCACTGGGGGTCTGCTATTATTTTTTTTTCTATGTTGTTGTTTTTTTTCTCTTTTTAATAATTTAGCAAAGCTTACTTTCCATCGTTGAGGCCACTGGGAGCTGGAATTACCCGTGTGGCTACATCAGTCACGCTCATTGGTCCAGTCTCTTGAACATTATAGCACGTGATCTTCGCGCATGGGCGCACATAAGTCTGTGTGTGTTTCGAGGCGCATCTGAAATGTAAAGGTGACCACACGAGCATGTATGAAAATACATAAGCCTACACTAACAGTTGGTCGGGTTCTGTGCTCACTCATGTATTGTACGTAGATGTCACCACTTACAAAGAAAAAAAATGATGTCCAAACAAACAAATATGTACGCACAGCGTCGTAAATAGTTTTTTTTTTCCTTTTTTTTTCCTATCCGATTTTTATTTCCATTGTATCCTATTCTTTGGACTCCTGTCCGTGTATATATTTTTTTCAATTATCTCCTTCCTCTTCTTCTTCCTTGACTTCTTTTTCTTCTTTTTCTTCTTCTTTGACTTTTCTTCTTCTTTTTCTTGTTTTTCCTTCTTGTTCTTCTTTTTCTTTTTCTTCTTCCTTGTCTTCTTCTTCCTTGTCTTCTTCTTCTTCTTCTTCTTCTTATTATTATTATTATTATTATTATTGTCTTTTCTTCATCTTCTTCTTCTTCTTCCTTGTCTTCTTCTTTGTCTTTTCTTCTTCTTTTCTTCTACTTCTTCCTTGTCTTCTTTTTCTTCTTCTTCTTCTTCATCTTTTCTTCTTCTTCACCTTTTCTTCTTCTTCTTCTTCTTTGTCTCTTCTTCTTCTTCTTTTTCTTGTTATTCCTTCTTGTTCTTTTTCTTCTTCTTCTTCCTTTTCTTCTTCTTCTTCTTCTTCTTCTTCTTATTATTATTATTATTATTTGTCTTTTCTTCACCTTCTTCTTCTTCCTTGTCTTCTTCTTCTTCTTCTTTATCTTTTCTTCTTCTTTTCTTCTACTTCTTCCTTGTCTTCTTTTTCTTCTTCTTCTTTATCTTTTCTTCTTCTTCTTTACCTTTTCTTCTTCTTCTACCTCTACAACTATCATTACTCGTTCAAGACTTGGGTGATTATGGTTCTCCACAACTTCCTATCCTTTATAGCTCTTATTAAAGTCTTTTTTTTATTATCACTCCTAATCCTATGTCCTACCAGTCATTTACACATGCTCTTTAGTTAACTTATACACTGCGCTCTCCTCTGTCCCTCTTGCCTTCATTGTTTTAAGAGTGTCAAATTCTCCAAACCTTATTTTCTAATTCTGAAAAGAAACTTCAACTGTCTCTTTCTGGTTCTAAATATAAGTGACCGTTTTGTTTCCATTTTCCCTAAAACATCGCCGAGAAAATTGTTCGAAAACAATTATTCGAAAAACATTTATTCGAATTGTAAATTGTTTAAATGAAAATTAATCGAAAGGACAATTTTAATAAGTGATAATTATTCGAAATACATATGTTTGAAATACGTATGTGGTCTTACTTTGAGAGATTCAATGCTGACTTATATAAAACTAATATAGCACTTGAAGGATTGCATAGTTTTTTGTTTTTTTTAAGCAAGTGTCAGGCCATCATCCTCAATATGGAAATTCTTAGAGGCTCTTAAAAGAGAACAGGACTTGCAAGGAAAAATAATGGCATTCTTTAACGAGTACTCATCAGTATTACCAGAAGGTAGTGAGAGAGAGCGAGAAGAAGGGTCTAACCATAAGCTTGCAAGAAGACGGAATGCATTGTCGTCAGTAAAAGGTTGAGCCCAAAATGCGATTTGCAGGTCTGGGACACTAAAATTAAGCATGTGCGGAATCTTAAATATCTGGGAAGTGTTTTGACGGAGGACGGTAGGTGAGACGCTGAGATCCGAAGACGGATTCGGATGGCCAAGAAGGCATTCCGAAAGCTTGGCAGAGTACTGCGAGACAGGGGGGATTTTTTTGGTGACATAGAGTACTGAGCTGCTACATGACATCTGTCCTCCTATACGGCAGCGAATGTTGGACGGTTTCCTCAAAGATGAAGAAGAGACTCGAGGCAGCGGAGATGTTGTTCTACAGAAGGATGCTAAGGATATGATGGAGCGATCGTGTAAGCAACGATGAGGTCTTGGAAAGGATGCAAACAAGGAGGAAGTTTATACTTAACATAAGGAAGAGGCAGATGAAATTTCTGGGACACGTAATGAGGAAGGAGAGCCTGGAGAATCTGATACTCACAGGTTGAACAGAGGGGGAAAGAGACAAGGGAAAGCAACGCATGATATGCCTGAAGGGCTTACGCAAGTGGATGGCAGAACGTGGTCTGGGGAATTAACAGAGGCACGAAACTTATTGAGAGCTACAAGGGATGGGGAGAAGTGGAGAACCGTGATCGCCTACGTCCTGAAAGAACATGGCACATAAAAAGAAAAATCATATAACTTAAGATTATAAGGATTTTTCTTACTAAATTGTTTAATCAATGATATTTGTATTTGGAATAATTGTCATTTGTGTATTTACTCTTTTAATTTTTACATTTTTATTGCAAAAAAGAATTTTGCATTTCGAATAATTATCACTTAGTATAATTGTCCTTTCGCTTAATTTTCATATTGTGGGATGATGGAATGACGCCCAAATGATAGACTTAAAAATATGTAAGAGAGATTCGGGCGAGAATAATTGTCTAGCAAAACACAATGAACCAAGTTACCTATCAACAGACTTAGCGGTTGATTCAATATAATCTTTCTATTTCATATCAAGGGAAATGTGTTGTAACCTAGAAAGGGTTTCTGAATGAGGAATAAACAAAACAGAGGTTGGAAATGAAATGGTAATCTTTATAACATCAACAAAATACAATACTCGCCAGCGACGTGAAGTAGGTAAACCACTGCTAATGGTGGACTACTTAGGCAACATATTACCCCCACTTACAATAGTACCCAACGTATTTATGAGGATTGGGACATAAGCATTAGTGTTCATAGGTACAGTATATAACAAAATGTTTGTCCGAAAGGTTGCAGCAAATAACTTTGCTGGGGGTTAGCATCAGCCATGCGGATGGAAGGCAGAAAGATTTCTCTCAAGCGATTAAAATTTAGTTTTGGATGCGTTAAAATTAAAAAGCCATGCCTTACCCCAGTTAGCAACAGAGTGTAAGTTATCATTAGATGAGCTGCAAAGCTGACCTCATCAGAGGGATTAAGAGAGGTGTAGATAGCTATGTGATCATCATAGATTTCGAGTTGAGAACTGATGCCAATAGGAAGGTGGTTGATGAAAATTGAGGAATAACAAGGATAGAAGCCTGGGGCGCCTGCATTAAAGCAAAAAAGATCTAGAAGAGTGGGCGTTATATCACAGAATCAGATATCACAGAAAAGCGAAGATGAAATGATTCCTTACAAAAACTAAACAAAATACTAAAAAATAGGGATATTTTATTAGAAACAACAGTATCGAACCTTCAATCCTCCTATATGCCAGTGAATACTGAATGATTTCCTCACAGATAACGAGAATACTGGTTCCATCAATGATGTAGTTCTACAGAAGGATCCTGAGAATGTCATACACAAATGATCACTGAGGATAGATTACCCAAGGAAAATCGAACTCGCCTTAGCAGACAGTAGTTTACTCACCAGTACTAAACACTTTTTCGTTTATGCTCCGTGCACTTTTTATCTATCTATCTATCTATCTATCTATCTCTATATATATATATATATATATATATATATATATATATATATATATATATATATATAGAGAGAGAGAGAGAGAGAGAGAGAGAGAGGTCCCATCTATCAATCTATCTCATTCTATTCCTATCTACTTATCTCACTAGCTAGTTAACTAGCTACCTACCTCTCTGTTTCGCTGAAAACTCAGCATAGTATAATGAAAAAAATGCCCCATACTTAAAGTTTTATTGTCAAAATATTAATGGTATTATTAAGAGAAAAGACCAAATCATTTTTAATTATTTTTTTTTTTTCATTTTTTTACTTCTTTATAACACGTTCAATATTTTAGTTAAAATTTTGTTTTTTAGCGTGTCAACAGAATGGTGTAATGGAAATTTTCTCACCTGTTTTCCAGTAAAATAACATATTAATTTGAAAAGTATTGCAAAAATCAAATAATTGATATTTAATGAAACGTTCAGGACTTACTCATACATGAATGAATTTATTTTTAAAATTATTATTTTTAGAAAAACTTCGTAAAAATATTTTTTACGTCTGTTACACCCCACTTACTTAATTTCATGAAATTTCTAGAAATTAAATTTCGTACTCCAATTTTTTTTATTAGTTAAAAGCAGGACTCATTAGAGAATGTAAATCATCATATTTTTTTTAGATTATTGCTAGCTTCCCTAAAATCTCTTCCGAATCGTAAAATAAAAACTGCAATAAAACTATGTAATTATTTAATTAGATAAGCTATTAATTGCTTTTATTAATAATATATATTAAGGACATTATAGTGTGAAGAAAAATTTGATGAATAATGAATTTTACAAGAATTGTTTTCATTTTTCATATTATAATAATTTATAGTTTCAAAAATGTTTTAAGAATTCTTCCTAACTTTGTGCTCGTTAAGTTATAAAGTTAAGCGAAGACTACATTTACTAAGCGAGAATTAAAAAGCTTAATATAAATCATAATTCATTTAAACCTTAGATATACTAAATTAGTGGAGGTACCTATTATCTAACTATATTTATATATCACTTTTTTTTCTTTCCTTCTTTCCTTCCTTCCTTCCTTCCGTCTATCTATCTATCTATCTATCTATCTATCTATCTATCTATCTATCTATCTCTATCACTTTTCTTCCGTCCTATCTAATTCTATTGATATCTATCTATGACAATTGGAAAAGAATCTTAGATTTTGCTGACGCGTTTCGTCTTCCGACTTTTTCAAGGCAAAAATGAGATCGAAATGTTTTTGTTGTTATAGTTACATTAAAAATCCAAATTTAAAAAGATAGACGCTTCTGTGTAAGCCTTTTTTTTCTGGTTAATGTAAATTACTTTTATAGTAAGGGGTTATTATTATTATCATTATTATTTTATTTTATTTTTTTCCATGTTGACAATATAGTTAAATTAGATTTTTTTCCAATTGTCATTTGATGCCAATCTGTCTTGTCCACAGAATTCATCTGGGAATTGAACTATATCTATCTATCTATCACCTTTTCTTATCGATCTATCTATCTATCTATCTATCTCAATTTGTTCCCATCTATATATCTGCGGATGTGCGTGTTTTGAAATAGCGTCTTTCCGATTTCTCATTGGGACCCGTTATTCATTGCATCTCGCACTCATCGCACATGGAAGTTTACAGCACTAGGCATCCCCAATCTGTCTCCCATCTAGGTACTGACAAGTTTCAATGTTGCTTAACTGAGGTGATCGGATAATAACAGGTGCTTCAACGTGATATGGCCGTAATCTTCGTCTTATTCACTTGTAGAAGAAAAACACAGTTTACACACATAGATATCAAATTAAAGACAAATTTATACAATTATTAGAAAACATATATCTCTAACTACATACTAATTTTTGTCTAGCTAAGTTACACACACGCTGCACTCTACTTAATTATTTTTTAAAAACAAACACAAATATATCAGAGTGCTGGCAATTATCGATTCGATTCTCGTTTGCCACAGATGTCTACAACTACGTCCGTGGGTTTCCTTTCAATAGACGTTGTCATTCTCCATCATCATCTATTTTCTATTATCATCTTACACGGCAAGATGTAGATCGTACATGGAGAAAATCTACCCCCACACTTGGAATACACCTTTCCTTACACTTTCATCTATTTTTCTCTAGGTCTCTTTCTACACCAAACTTCACACAGACAAACACATTCTCTAGTTTAACGCAAGGAAACTTGTTTCTCTGTGTCGTGCCAGAAAGTTTTTCTCATCTACGCCCATCCTTCGAATCTATAAATCAACCTTGCATGGAATATTGCTATCATATATGGTCTGGTATCCCCGCTGTACGTCTCGAGGTCCTCGACAAAATCCAGAGGCGAATATGCAATGCGACAGGTCCTGATCTGGCATCTCGTCTACAGTTGCTTTCTCAGAGACGTGCCGTTGCTGCCTTCTGTCACTTCTACCTACAAGTATTTTCACGGCAACTGTTCCGACGAGCTACTTTCGCTGGTTCCCGGACTGCATGAATTTAAACGTGCTACTAGGTTGGCATCTTGGTCCCAACCTTTCACTGTTGAAACGGTTAAATGTAATCGTCTCTTCTACTCAAACAGCTTCTTCTCAAGCACTTCCCGTCTGTGGAAATTTCTTCCTCTTGCTTGCTTCCCTGATAACTATAAGCATCAAATATTCAAGTGTAATGTCAATCGGCTAGGAAGGTATCTTTTATTTCCCATGAAGGGATATGGTATGAGAATTGCCACGACTTCTTGGGAAAGATAGTCGAGTGATTTTCCTTTTGAGTTCTTCATGGCTTTTGGATTCAGAGTTGTTCTTCTCTTAGATTGTCCCCTAGGACCAGCGATCCGTTTAGCCTGATTTTTAACCTCGAGCTGGAGCAGAATAAATGGGTTCATATCATTCTCAAAGGAATTTGTGCGAAAGTGTGTGCAATATAGTAGACAGAATTTGAAATCGGTCTGATAACCGTTACGCTACCCACACATCTCATGAATGCATACAATTTAATGTTGATAATCTGCTAGTTTTTTTGTTTTTTTTTTGCGGGGAGGGTTACGTTGTTATAATTATCATCATTATTATTATTTCATTATTGAATGACAGAGTAGAAGACAAAAAATGTGACGCTCGGGTAGAAATATACGACGTTTAATATCCCCATCATGATACCTAGTCTGTTAAACGTATAGCAGGCACACGTATCACAGCCAAATGCGTGCGATATTGTAACAGGTTTGGATAAAAGCAGCGCATATGGAGGTTTTAGAAATACCTTCAGGTCAGGCAACCCAGTTCACGCAAACGATTACTGATTTATAATGCTCTCAAATATCTTGAATTGACTCAAGTAGCTTTAGTCGCTCATCCTTCAAACTTAAAAAATAAACTCTTGACACTATGCCCTTTTTATTATCCGTACTCACAAACAGAAATACATAATTTGTCAGACTCTAAAAGACATGCCCAACTTTATTATTATTATTGGGTTGGTGCATAATAATCAATCGTTTTTTAAACAATATTTATTATGAAAAAAGTAACATAACAATTCAACTATAACTTAATCATTATTCCGGAGCGTATGATTATCGACACGCATTTTTCTAACCTGAAAATAAAATAATATTCTTATTTAAAAAAGTAAACAAAACAGCAATGTTTATTAACAAATAACTTGCCTACAAAAACGTCTGATAATTATGCACCAACCCAATATTATTAGATTTTATATCCTATCCGACTCTTAGATGTTTCGGTCGGCTAATGGTGATCATATCTTAGCTCCAAACCGCAGCTTCAAGACAACACTTTCCTCAGCTGACACAGGCGAACTCCCAATGATGACATGGCGTCCTGCGAGGCGGAAAGAATTTATTCATTGTTATTATTAATATTATATCCGCAGTTTAGAGACACATGCATTTTCCTCTGTACGTAAACTGTTCCAAACAGCGCTTGTACCTGCACGTCGCAATGATGTCGGCTATCGTCAATACATATTATTATTATTATTATTATTATTATTATTATTATTGCAAACAGATTAAAACAAACAAATAACAAATAGTAACAAATAGTTTTCACTTCTGAAAAAAGTAGGAAGTCTTTACACGTTTTTACAAACAATGGTACTTTCCGATGCAAGACTTTGAAAGCTTTATTTAAAAAAAATAGCATTAGGCTACTATTCGCCGTGATTGAATTACACTCTGTCTTTCGCACTGCTAAAATAGACAAGTCTCTGTTAAGGACTACGATGTTCCGACTGACATTGCATCGTGTCGATGCAATGATTAATGGAATTATTGTGGCTGATGACCATTGTCCAGACATCTGGATTATCCGGTCCTCACATTAACTGACCACTGTCCTGACAATGACCTCTTTGTGTCCAGACAAACTGCAACTGCCCAGCCAAAAAAAAAAAAAAAACAGCCGGACATATCGTATGTGCAACTGTCCGAATTTCGACAACTACTTAGCGCCATTACTGTTACCAGAAAACCTTTACTAAATTACTGAAACTGCTGTCCAGCAATAGAAAGAAAAATCGACGATAGATAAGTCGCGTGCCGGACTAGGGAAGGTTCATGACTTTTGTTCTTTCTTACAACAGTTTTGTCTTCATTTTACTTTGGCCAGCCAAAAAGAAAAGAAGTATAAATAATAATAAAAGAGACTGGTCAAACATGATTGACATTCGCTGTGACAATTCATCTTTATCCATTGTCATCGGCATTTAGTTAACAACATAGCAGAGTTGCAGTAAACCCCATAGCAGATTTCACTTCAAGCAGCGCCGAAAATTCATAGTTAGTAAAAAAAAAAAAAAGAAGCATATCATTAATGAATCATCCATTTACGTCAGCATTCAATTTTTATTTATTTATTTTGTTGTGTGTTTGCATCGTGGTAATACTGCGTCGTAGTAAGATTATTAGAATGAACTCTATTGTAGATACAGTTCAATAACCAGAGTCTGTGTATTGTGATTTTCCAAGCATAGCTTAGATGTAGAGCAAGGCCAAAAGTAGGGGGCACCCAGTGAGGATCGAACTCACTACTCAGTCGTAATTGTTCTAGAGAGACACGCTTGCTAACCATTACACCGCCTCGAGGTATCCTTAGAGTCTGTGTATTTATTTATTATAGAGACTGCTTCGTATTATGATTGTTAGATTTAAATATCCTATGGGAACTGTCCATTAACCAGAGTCTGTTGTACTTAGAACCGATGGGAACTAAGAAGTAAGCTGTTATTGATGTTAGCAGTGTCTAGCTAAAAACCTATAAAGGAATATCAGTTTTATCTTATGATAAAGGTGAAAGGACTATTATTTTTACGTAAAAATCTTATCTTTCTGGTATCAGTTTAAACGGACACCTTAATTTTTCCACATATACAGTGTGTCCATAAAGTCTCTTTACTATTTAAAACATATATTACAAAGATATGATGATGAGATATCTTAATCAGATTTGTTCTATGTATTCAGTAGTTATCAAAGTTTTGAATCACGTTGCATTTGTGCATTACAGGTATCCTGTTGATGAAAAAGGTACTGTTAAATGAACCCCAAACATCTCCAGACCGATGGATTGAAACAAAAGGCCCAATTTCTTGACCACAACGTTCCCCAGATATCACTCCCTTGGACTTCTTTCTATGAGGTTACGTTTACGTTTTGTGAACCATACGGGTGGCCGTTAATGATAAAATACAACTCAAGACTTCAATGTTAAATAAAACAGTATTTAATTACGATTGCAAATAAATAAGTAACACGACAAAAGAAGTGTCGATCAAATGAACATATTCAGTGAATACCTTCCTAGAAGCGCGGCTCTGCTTAACGACTAATAGTCACTCAATAATCAACTGGTAATTAACTAGTAATCCGACCAGTAGTCAACTCGTCAACTAGTCATACTAGTCAACTCCAGTCCAACCATCTGGCACCTCTATTTATACACCTGGCGGAGAACGTACGAACCTTGACATCGCTAGTTCTCATTTCCTTCTTATATGACATAAAGACATCTTGTATCGAACAAAGATAGTCGAAATCACTGATCTAAAGCAAAATCACTGATGCCATCACCATTATTGATGAGGCTATGCTACCGCGAACATGCCAAAAAATCGAGTACCCGCCTGATGTGCTTCGTGCATCTAAAGGTGCCCACATAGAGGGGTATAAAATTATTTTAAAAACATCAATACCTACATCTCATTTTGTAACAATTTTTGTCTATTTGTTTCCTTTTGTAATATACTTTCTTTTTTTTAATTGTAAAAAGACTTTATGGACACCCTGTGTAAATTATTATTATAAAGTATTTTGGATAGGTGAAAATCTGGCTGAAACAAATTTTAAAGTTTTCATTTGAAATGAAGAAAATACAAACTTTAAGATTGTCTTATCAGAAAAATGCATCGTTTAACAAATACCCTCCTGGTGACATGTTAAGTTGAATCTTTCTTTCTTTTTTTTTCCATATAGATTTATTTTAAACTTTTATCCACAAGAAAGGCGGGGGTGCCATTATCACACGCAAGGGGTTACAGAAAGTGTGAGCAAGAATAAAAAGGCGTGAAAGAGGAAAGGATGAAGAGAAGGACAGGGAATAGATCAAGGCATCTGGAGATGTCGATTGACATTGCATTTGCATAGTTGGAGATTATAGCTATCAGGGAAGCGAGTAAGAGGAACGGAGATCCACAGACGGGAAGTGCGTGACATTAAGCTATTGGAGTAAAATAGACGACTACATTTAACCGTTTCGACAGTGAAAGGATAGGACTGAGATCCCGACCTAGTGGCACGTTTAAATTCATGCAGTTTGGGAACTAGCGGAAATAGCTCGTCGGCGCAGTTACCGTGAAAGTATTTGTAGAAAAGACAGAGGAAGGCGACGGCACGTCTGTGAGAGAGCGACTGTAAACGAGATGACATATTAGGGCTAACCATATTGCATATCCGTCTCTGGATTTTGTCGAGGACCCTAAGACGAACATCGGGGGCTTCAGACCATATATGACAGCAGTATTCCATGCAAGGGCGAATGGTTGATTTGTAGATTTGGAAGATGGACTCGGGCGAGAAAAGCTTTCGGGCGCAACAGAAAGAACCAACTTCCTTGTGGTAGATGAAGCTATTGATTCAATGGTATTGTTCCATATCAGATCTGCGGACAGTCTGAGACCAAGCAGTCGCAGAGAGGTGCCCTCGTGGAGCTGAGCATCAGACATTCTAATGGGAGGCAGGGAGGGTTCTCTGTGGTGGGTAATAGAGAGCAGTATTGTTTTTGAGGCATTAAAGTTAACCAGCCAGTTCCTGCCCCAGTCAACAACCCATTGAAGGTCCTTTTCGAGACCAACAGCCAGGTTGATATTGGTAGTAGTAATATTAGCGGTTTCCTGTTCACGTCTAAGATTAGCCGTTATCTTCCCCACGTATCAGCATAAACTCTAGACCTTACTCTGTACACCTCTACCTGGAATGGATCCCGGCCATGGTAGAGGATGAACGCCACTATAAAAAATAGTTTGGTAGTTTGATATATAGTTAATATATTATCTTCTCCCATAGAAGCGAGTGTGAGATGATTCGGATAGAGTATCGGTGGAGAGGTTGTGCGATTTCTAAAGAGGAATGATTGCGAAACAGATTAAATAAAGGAATACTTGAAAGGGTTGCCGTGAACTAAATAAACTAAATAAGTGCAAGTAAAATAAAGAATCATATTGATCGTCGTCTTTTGGCGAAAAGAAAAAGCTATCTTGAAAGAAATTACTTATCACTACAGTCGTCTATTCTATTTTGGAATCATTCATATATATCTACATGCAAAAACAAGGCTAAAAATAATGGAAGCCTTTTTATTAAAAAGGCTTCCATTATTTTTAGCCTTGTTTTTGCATGTAGCCTTGTTTAAGCAAAAAACACTTAATAAGATCAACTATGAATATGGACACAATATCTTGATCGGGTTTTGAAAAATGAAAACATTATATAAATACATAAATGCAACAAACTATTTCTTATTTAACAGTTAAAATATTTAATCCTTGAAAATGGCTAAATGAATAGCCGAAAGAGTACGGATTAAAAGAACATTCGGACAGTTTTTATATGATTTATCATCTGAAAAAAAATTATTAGATTGCATGAGAAATTGTATAAAAACTAAATCAAAGCAGCTTGTCTGTCATAATTAGTGAAATGTGCATGAAAGAAGGATTGCTGCCTAAATACACAAATATATATATATATATATATGTGTATGTATATATATATATATATATATATATATATATATATATATATATATATATATATATATATATATCTTATAAAATATATATATAATATATATATATATATAATATATATATATATATATATATATATATATATATGCTGCATCTTTTAAAACCCAGTCAAAATAAATTACTCCAAAATTCAGCGTGAGGATGAAATGGAACTAATGTCTTTAGTTTAATTACAAAATTAAATTCGAAGCTTTTAGCTTACATTTTTGAAACATGATTAGAACTGTGTAGCGAAAAAAAACATATTTTAAATCAATTGATTTAAAATATTAATGCTCTGTACATTTACATTGAGCACTATTTTGTAAAAAATAAAAATATCTAAACACCGGATTATATATCTCACTGTTCTTTCTTTCTTTATATATATATATATATATATATATACTTCTTTAAATATCTTCTTTTTTTTCATTTTATTGGTGTTCGCCTTTTTTGTATTCCAGAAGTGGCATGCAATATAACATTTAAAACTCGCGTGCCCCACTTGTAGCGTGTAGGCTCAAGTATTAAACAGGGGCAGGTTGTAATGACGGAAGCACCATTGATTTCGATTGCTGGTTTGTCAGGCGAGGCCGGGCGAACATTCACAGCGGGAGCACAACAGAGTTGTATTCGGTATTCTGAGTTCTGTTCGACCATCCAACGCGGGACTTCAAGAAACATGCATGTCCCCCGGGAACAGATAAAGTGGAAATCTTCTACATCTCAAAAGGATTGGAATGTGCAAGTGTTTGTGCTCGACAAGGGGAAGTTGTCTTCATAAATAGGGCTGCTCTGTAGTACGAGAATTAGAAAATGGGGCACAATCAATACAGAAAGAACGTTTAGGGCAGGAGTGCAATGCTAAAAGAGGAGGGGGTGGAAATAAAGAGAAGAATAAGAGTTAAGAAAGAAAGAAAGAAGAACGATATGAATGAATAAATAAAGAAGGAAATTAAAAAACAAAGATAGAAACATAGAAAGAACAATGTTAAGAAAATAGAAAAGGAAAGAAAGAAAGAATCAGATCGAAGAAAATAACAAGAAATACGAAGTTAAGAAAACAAAAAGAAAGATCGACATTAATAAAATAAAAAGAAAGAAAGAAAGAGAGAAAGAAAGGACGAGATCAAGAAAACGAAAAGAAAGAACAAGATTAAGAAAAAAGGAAAAAGAAACATAGATCGAAGTGAACAAAATAAAAAGAAAGAACGAAATTAAGAAAACAAAAAGAAACATCGACATTAATAAAAATAGAAAGAAAGAAACGAAAAAGAAAGAAAAAAACAAGATCAAGAAAACAAAGAGAAAGAAAGAGAGACGAGATCAAGAAAATAAAAAGAAAGGAGGAGGTTAAGGAAATACAAAACAAAAAGAAAGAACGAAATGAAAAAATAGAAATGATAAAAAAGTAATAGAAAAGAGAAAAACAACTATAGATAAAGAATCAAATAAAAGGAAAGGAAATAACGTAGATGAAGAAAGAAAGAGGATAAAACAAAAAAAAAGAGAGATAAGTTGAAAAATAAATGAAAAAAGCAAAAAAAAAAAAAGAAGAGAAAACAATAATAAAAGAAATAACTAAAAAATAGACCAAAACATGTAAAAAGGAAGGAAAGAAAACCAAAGAAAAAAACGAATAAAAAGCATGAAAAACAAATAAATGAAGAGTAATTGCAACCATT
>CAHIKZ030000065.1:842500-847500 GCA_903632075.3 Acanthosepion pharaonis | reverse complement strand
CAAGCCTTGTGAGTGAAATTGGGTAGACGGAACCCTTACGTGCGGTTGATAGATGTGTTAGTACGAAGTCACAAGTCATCGTGGCCGAGGGTTTGATCGTGCTGGTCTTGTTCCAATTGTTGATCACGTAGGCAACACGCTCTTTCTCAGAAACTGTAACTAACGTCTGCTCAGCATAGTTGCAGTATAATCCAACCAGGTGGGCTCTGTGGGTGTTGAATAAACAAAAACACGACTGAGCAGGCAATTGGGGTCGTCTAGCCACCCTAGGAGACGGGTATCCTCGAATACGAGTAGCCAGCTATATATATATATATATATATATATATATATATATATATATATATATATATATATATATATACATATTTCGGCAGCAAGTATTCATTCAAACAAGTTGATTAAAAAGGACGCACAAGGTTTGTCCACATAATTTTTATTGTATTTTTCCAATTGTCGGATAAGGTGTTCTGTCCGAAGCTGTGAATAAACTGTCCAAAGTTCATATTTAGTTATTTTTCTTCAAGTACTTTCGACTTTCGCAGTCATTATCAAGATTCGATATAGTGTTTTTATGGTACTTAGAATACCTTGGTCTAGTGTGACGTAATATGTAACGGCTATTGGGAACGAGGCCGCACAAATAGATTGCGTACATACGTGTACTATGAATGTATAACTGCGCCTAACCGAAGATTATGAATATGGTTGTGTATGTATGAACTAACATATATACGCTTGTATATTCATCTGAAATCTTCATTTTTTAATTAACGAGATATGTAATTTAACGCTGGATTAACTGCAAAAAGGGAAAGCGATAATGCTTGAGAATAAATTTTTCTTGGGTAAAATAAATGTTTATTTTTAATAGCTAAAATTAACGCTGACAAAGCATCAGTGCAACGAGATGGTTACATTAATTGATCTGGGAATTTAACTGTATTGTCGACATGGAAAAAAAAATCTCTTAGTATAAAGGAAATTTACATTTACCAGAAAAGGGCTTAGACAGAAGCGTCTATCTTTTTAAATTTGGATTTTTTAATGTAACTATAACAAGAAAGACATTTCGATTTAATTTTTGCCTTGAAAAAGTCGGAAGACGAAACATGTCGGCAAAATCTAAGATTTTTTTTTCCATTTGTCATTTTATACCAAGTTGTCTTGTCCACAGAATTGATCTGGGAATTTAATATATATATATATATATATATATATATATATATATATATATATATATATATATATATATATGGGGAACCATATATAACAATTTATACATTAATAACAATTTTAGGATAATCTATAACAAAAAGATTTCAAGTAATGCATTTTATCCTTTAGAATTTAATCAGACTAAAGTGATGTTTACGCTAATGCCATTACACATGCGCACGAAGGACATGAGACGCCGAAATTTTTAATTTAAATTACTCTACAACTATTTTCAATCTAAATTGCACAACTACGATTTACTAAGATGAAAATATAAAGAAATTACTTTAATCGCTGGATCATCCACACTGGGTTTACGTCCATGTTCTTACATTTCACTATTTTTGACAGGTCTTCTATTGTCACAATGTGGGATATCTGATAACAAATAAAGAAAAGACATACAAACTAAGAAACAAAATGAACCTGTCTAGACTATATAATGAAAAGACATTTAAAAAAATTAAGATTTCAGCGACTCTTCTTCTTCATTGGCATGTGTAGGCGCAACCATGTAAATATCACATTAGTCTAATGATGTCCTGGGGGACCAAACGCGTCTCACAGAAACTGTTTCCACATTCTAATAGATTTTTCTATATATATATATATATATATATATATATATATATATATATATATATTATAAAATCTAAGACAAAGTAGAAAAGCTTTGTGAAGCGTTTCATCTTCTAGGACTTAATCGGAGATTTACGTTGATGTGATTACCCATATATATATATATATATATATATATATATATATATATATATATATATATATATTGTTATGGGATCTTACCCATAATAATAATAATGGACTATTCCATACTTAATAAATACTGCGCCTCAGCAGTAGGCAAGGAGTCAGTAGTTCAAGAGGAGTCAGTAGTTTCAAGTCGAGTCAGTAGTTCAAGTCGAGTCAAGAGTCGAGTCAAGAGTCGAGTCAGAGGCAGTCCGAAACAGAGTCGCGTTCAGACAATTACTACAAGAGATTGGAATAGTGATACTGGTCGAGACTACATTGTTCTCTCTACTAAGCGTAATTGTTCATACTAACAACTCTACTTCTCTGTATATAAGTCTGTTTGTAATATATCTCTGTTATTCCATACCCGTGTTCGAGTTCTTCTTTATTGGTTCTACCTTGGACTATCACCATGGTACAAGGAACCGGACCATATATATATATATATATATATATATATATATATATATATATATATATATATACTGGTTGTAACAACATCAAAATTTTCTAAATCGTGTAACAGCATAATTGTCCATCCCACAAAATTTTTAATATCTAAAACAAAACACGAAACTAATTGAGTTTCATTTTTCCATGTTTTCAAATAAAATGTTTAGCTATCTTGACACCGTTTGTTGTAAGAATCACTGAAAAACCCTTTGAGTAATTCAGCTAAAAAGAGGACAGGTTAAATTTTTTTGTGTCAGACCTACACTCTGCCCAACTGAGCAATTGTGAGAGGAAAAAGATCGTTTAAAAAGATATATATGAACCAGTCTAGCCTATTGTTATGGTCCAGGTTAGGACCGAGGGTTACATCTGGCACAAGGCCAAGTTTATCGTGGGTTTCCCGAGCCCGTAGGCTCAGCCAAAAAATGCCCGTAGAACACGTATAAGCGGGATCGGGTTGGTCAACCTCCCCGAACGAGACTCTGCCCTTCGGCGGAGCCTCGTCCGGGTTCCTCTCTTCTCAGAGGCAGAGAGTTCGACCGTCAAGCCGAGAAGCTCGGCTTGATTCGGTATCTAGCCACCCCCCACGAGGGTTGCATGTGGCACAAGGCCGAGTTTATCGTGGGTTTCCCGAGCCCGTAGGCTCAGCCAAAAAATGCCTGTATAACCCGTATAAATGAGATCAGGTTGGTCATTTTCCCCCGAACGAGATTCTGCCCTTCGGCGGAAACTCGTCCGGGTTCCTTTCTGCTCAAAGCAGAGAGTTCGACCGTCAAGTCGAGAAGCTCGGCTTGATTCGGTATCTAGCCACCCCCACGAGGGTTGGCATGTGACAAAGGTCGTTTTTATCGTGGGTTTCGGAGCCCGTAGGCACAGCCAAAATATGCCCGTATAACTCGTAAAAACGAGATCAGGGTAGGTCATTCACCCCGAACGAGATTCTGCCTTCGGCGGAACCTCGTCCGGGTTCCTTCTGCTCAAAAGCAGAGAGTTCGACCGTCAAGTCGAAAAGATCGGCTTGATTCAGTATTCAGCCACCCCCCCACGAGGGTTGCATGCGACACAAGGTCATTTTTATCGTGGGTTTCCAGAGCCCGTAGGCTCAGCCAAAAAATATGCCCGTATGACTCGTAAAAAACGAGATAGGGTAGGTCATTCACCCCGAACGAGATTCTGCCCTTCGGCGGAACCTGGTCGCCCGTTCGAAAAGATCGGCTTGATTCAGCTAGCCACCCCACCACGAGGTTTGCATGCACAAGGTCAATCGAGAGTTTCCCCAGCCCGTAGGCCCGACCGTCGTCGAAAAAACGAGATCGGGTATTTCATTGAACGAGATTCTGCCCTTCGGCGGAACCTTCAGGTTCCCCCAAGAGCAGAGTTCGACCGTCAAGTCGAAAAAGATCGGCTTGATTCAGTATCGCCACCCCCACGAGGGTTGCATGCGACAGGTCATTTTTATCGTGGGTTTCCTGAGCCCGTAGGCTCAGCCAAAAATATGCCCGTATGACTCGTAAAACGAGATCAGGGTAGGTCATTCACCCCGAACGAGATTCTGCCCTTCGGCGGAACCTCGTCCGGGTTCCTTTCTGCTCAAGAGCAGAGTTCGACCGTCAAGTCGAGAAGCTCGGCTTGATTCGGTATCTAGCCACCCCCCCACGAGGGTTGCATGCGTCCTAGGCTCAGCAAAAATATGATGAGTTCAGGGTAGGTCATTCCCCGAACGAGATTCTTTCGGCGAATCGTCGGTATCGACCGTCAAGCGAAAAAGATCGGCTTGATTCAGTATCTAGCCCCCCACGAGGGTTGCATGCGACACAAGGTCATTTTTATCGGGGTTTCCTGAGCCAGTGGCTCAGCCGTAATATGCCTGATGACTCGTAAAACGGATCAGCCAAAAGATATGCCCGTAACCTCGTCCGGGTTCCTTTTTCTGCTAAAAGACGATTCAGATCAGGGGGTAGGACACAAGGTCATTTTTTATCGTGGGTTTCCCAGCCCCAGCCAAAAAATATGAACGAAAAACGATTCTGCATTCACCCCGAACGAGATTCTGCCTTCGGCGGAACCTCGTCCGGTTCCTTTTCTGCTCAAAAGCAGAGTTAGACCGTCAAGTCGAAAAAGATCGGCTTGATTCAGTATCTAGCCACCCCCACGAGGGTTGCATGCGACACAAGGTCATTTTTTATCGTGGGTTTCCTGAGGCCCCAAAAATAGGCTCAAAACCAAAAGATTCTGCCCGGCGGAACCTGACCGGGTTCCTTTCTGTCAAAAGCAGAGATCAGGGTTGATTCAGTCATTGCACCCCGAACGAGATTATGCCCTTAGGGTAGGCGGAACCTCGTCGTCCGGGTTCCTTTCTGCTCAAAAGCAGAGAGTTCGACCATCAAGTCGAAAAGATCGGTTTGATTCGTCCCTCTCTCTTGAGAGGCGTAGTATACATAGTGTTAGGAAGAGTTCATTCTGTAGTTATAGGTAAGGATCCATGACAAATATATAATGAAAGGTCATTAAAAAAAATAAAATTTAAAATTTCAGCGACTCTTCTTCTTCATTGGCATATGTAGCCGAAACCATGTAAATCT
>CAHIKZ030000065.1:800000-835000 GCA_903632075.3 Acanthosepion pharaonis | reverse complement strand
GAAATTTCTCGAACATTTAAGCCTGTAAATAATACTGTTTAATTAAAAAAAAAAACAAAGCATTTTCCTGAATAAATTATATCTATAAAAATTTGTTAACAAATTTAGTTTGTCTTTAAACAATGTTAAACATTGAGATAAAGATTTGTAGGAAAAAATACTTTTTATATAACATTAAGCGAACACCACTTTTGAATCATATCCATACTAAGTACTGACATTGCAGCAGTTGGACTGAAAGTTTCAGTGTACAGAATTTTTTTTTTCGCATCAGAGAATGTATATCTTTTATATACTGCATATTTTTCTACTCTTTTCATAAATAATTAAGGATAATGATACCGTTTTTTCTTTTCTGAACAAATGCACACACACATGCACACACACACACACACACACACACACACACACACACACACACACATATATATATATATATATATATAATCTCAAATAAGGAACGGACAAACGAATTTATCCTCTAATAACTAATTCATGAAACCCAAAAACTGAACGCATTATCCAGGAATATTTGAGTGAAACGAAAAACAGGATGTTGTTAGCGTCCGTGCATTTTAGCAATTAATAAAAATCAGAAATGAATTTTTCAGTATAAAAGTCGTTGTGTCTATGAAAAAAAAATGAATAGAAAAAATTGAACAAAACATGAATAAAAAGAAAACGAAAATGTATGAAATCGGCTAGACAATATGCCCCAAATATATCTTTTTAAAAAATATAATGTCAATTTCAAATTTTCAGTTTTCAGTTTGGGTATGTGAGTTCAACGTCAACCTTACTTTAGTCTGATGAAGACTTAAAGTATCAAATGCGTCACTTGATAATTTTTTCCACTGTGTCATAGTTTACAATTTATATATATATATATATATGTATGTATGTATGTGTGTGTGGGTGTGTGTGTGCGTGCGCGCGCATGTGTGTGTGTGTGTTTGTATAAGAGATAGGGAACAAGATAATGTAGAGTTAATATATATATATATATATATATATATATATATATATATATATATATATATATATATATATATATATATATATATATATATATATATATATATATATATATATATATATATATATAAATATATATATATATATATATATATATATGTGTGGGGGGGTGTATATATATATACTAAATGGTGCGGTAAATTTAATATTATAAATAAGTAATAATACAAAGAATAATTTTTCAATTTCACATAATTTTGGAGCGTGCAAAATTTTGTAACTATTAATAATAACAGACTTTAAAAGAAGATAACGCATTTCGACCTGTATTACATTTATTTTCGTCTCGAAAGTGGCCTGAAATTACCAGAAATTGAAAAATAATATCCATGCCTGAAAGTCTTCATCGAAAGTACTTACAAATGGACTGAACATCTAATTCATTTTACAATTTCTAAAAAACAAAGATCGCGTCATTCAATGAGTGGTCAGTAAGTTAATGTTTTATTTAATCTGTTAGCGAAGTGAATTCGCCATTAATTAGGTTTACTTTACTGATTTATTCTTTGTTTTACTAATTCTTTATTATATAGATATAGATATATATACACAGACATTTGACTCTCCCGACGATTTCGACGTATGAGGGTCAAGCAACTGATTTCCAAGAAAACGACAACCAGAATACTCACACAAATCATTTGATTATTGTGGTGAAGGCTTGTGCAGAACCAGCCACGCTTTTTGGAAGCGCCAAATACAAGGGATTGGTGCACAACGTGCCACAAGATCCCCAAACAGCAATCCTCAGGTTTTGAATGTAGAGCTGTCCTTCTCCTAAATCGGTTACCTCCCAATTCTATAGAATCCAACCTATCCTGCTATTTACCCATAGCTGGAGTGAAAAAAAGAGGATTACTATCTTTCCCAAGCGTATTAGCACGTAGGTGAATGCAATGAATTGACTGGAATTCGAACTCGGCTCCCCCATTCTTCAAGATGTATATATATATAAATATATATATATATAGAGAGAGAGGGGGGAGAGAGAGACAAACAGAGACAAAGACAAAACAGAGAGAGACAGAGAGAGATTCTGGTCAAAAATAGAAATTTTTTATATAGATATATATATATATAAAAATAGATATTTATATATATATATATATATATATATATTATAAGTCAAACATACAAACCTTTGTGCGAGTAGATGCAGACACACTTAAGATTCACATGAGGACACACATGAACATTCGCGCGTCGTTCAATTCGGTTATCCATTTACAAAATTCCAAATCAAACGAGTGAATAAACACTGAATTTTCCCGCCAATTCTCCAGTGAACCAAGCCTTCTTACGTAAACAAAAATCAGTGGCATTTATGGACATTTTAAGCCTGAAACGCAGCTGCAAATATTGGTACAAGTCATCATCATACTGACAAACGTCTGTATCACATTTTCCTGTAAGCCTCTATTATTATTATTATTATTATTATTATTACTATTATTATTATTATTATTATTTGCATATTGACACAAAAAGGCTTTTAGTGATGGAAACAAGTGACATCAATCCTCCTCAAATCTACCGTATTCTCTGTTATTTTGTCGTTGGCTTAAACACTCTTGTACTCTACATTGTTTTATTTGTTCCCAAAATCTCAACGTATTCCAATAGGTTTGCAAATGGCCGTTCCAACTGATTTAATGATTATGGACATGGCGCTTTCTTAAGTTTCATAATTTTGTAAGCACTAATGAGAAGAAAAAAAACATTGATCATTTAATTATTCTATACCACATGTCAAATGAATGTACTAAAAGAGCGTCCTTGTTTTTCTCTCCCGAGGGTTTCAATGTATTGACGAAAAGGTACTAAACTGTGCTGATGGTATAGATATTCACAGTTGGGATAAGAATGATCTTGAACAAAGAATTCAGCATTCTTTACCAAATGTTTCACGGCGTTGAACTTACGATAAGCCTTTTAAAAACAGAAAATATATTCAGGAAATTGAATGAAAAAAATGCTAGCACATAGCCTGAATTTTTCATAAAAGTTCATAGCATAGAATTGATAAATACGAAATATTTCAAACAATTCGTTGTATGGACCTGTTATAATAATAAATAAGTTTAAGACTGATGGTTAAATTTTTATTCAGTTCAAAATATGTTTCTAATAAAACAATATAAATTAGTTTTATTGTGTAGACTTTATGCAGAATTTCTTTCTTTTTCAAATGATGTAAAAATTGTATATTTTGAACAAAGACAATATTACCAAAAAATCACAACTCGATGTAAATGCATTTATATATACGGAGCTAAGGAACGTTTTTTAATTGATGTTTTTCCAGGTCTATCCTGACTAAGGGTGGTAGCACCTATTCGAGTCGCAGCTATGGACAAATAATTAACCCCAAACTGGGACCAAAAAACTATAAAAGTATAAAAATAGATATTTATAGTAAAAATCCTAGCAATACATTTTTGGAAAAGAAATATTACCAGCAATACATTTTTGGAAAAAATACATTTGACTTTCGAGAATAAACCTCTTTAGAACAAAACGTCACTGAAACCTGATCTACAAACTGATTTCTTACAAAGAATATATATCCTAACCTAATACATATTCATACAAGCCTATCCTAAAATCTTGGCTTTAAATAAATCATTGAGTTTGATATGCTGTAAAACAAAATAAACCAAACCAAACCAGAAATTCATATACTCTGGTTCAATGGAATAAACGAACAAGCGCTACAAAATGGCGAATGATAATTTCATTGATATCAGATATCTTATAAGCATGGATTAAAAACAACCTACGCTCATGAACTGAATAAAAAGAGTAAGAAGTCCGAATGTTACAAAGATCGAAAAGTTATGATTATAACAACCTTAATGTCTACAGAAGTGTGACAGGGAAGATATGTATAATAATAATCTCTCATCTGAAAAATTCCGTGTTTGAATTCATTTCTATCTATAATTTAATTGTCGTTATTGTACGCATTAAGACTAGCATTTATGCTAATATTTATGAATATTTTTTACTATTGGAGCATCCAGTGTGTTTATTCTTAGAGTAGCTTTACTCGCCATGTCAAATCAATTTAACATTGCGTTAAATACATAATAAAATCAACGATCACTTCCAAGCGTAACCATTGAGCGCTTTTCACTGCTGCCGCCAAAATGCTATGACGAGCGTGCAACACCCCAACAGAGAAAAGCTCAAATACAACTCAGACGTTTCTCCATTCTTCGGCCAAACCGTAATGCAGAATCTCTAGAGGCCTGTTGACATTAAACTTATTTTCTTTTTATTTTTTATATTTTGTTTGCGTTTTATTCAGTCTTACTTTTTAGGCAGCGAATTTACCATTTTTTACGTTCCATCTCTTTTTCCCCACCTTTTCTTTGCATGTCTGTACGTTTATTTGAAGAATTGTCCAAACAACCCAACTCGCGTTTGTTTTTCAACGTTAACCAAATAGTCTTTACATCTCTAATGTTTAAAATACTTTCTCTTGTACGCTATTTCTTTAGAATATTATTGAGTTGCTTAGCGTATGAATTCGTATTAAACCAATCAGTTCGCTAATGGCGTTTATCGCCCCTTGTTAGTCAAGCAATGAAATTTGTTGTACATGGATATTTGCAACCTACAATTTTCCCGCCTTCAGTAATTGCTGATGATGTTTTAAATGTTCAGTCACCGATTCGTTTTTAGCGGATATAGGAAGAAAACTTTTTTTTTTTACTTTTATCGCGTTGCATTCATTTGTTTTGCTACGATTTGATTTTGATTTTGATTTTTTCTTCTCTGTTTCTGTTTGCATTTCATCCTTTCTTTTTTTTATTTTTTTTTTCTCAGCTTCAGTTTGTATTTCATTCTTTTTATTTTTCTTCTAGTTTCAATTTGCATTTCTTCCTTTCTTTTTTGTTTTTTCTTCTGTTTCACTTTTTTATTCTTTTTTTATTTTTCTTCTTTCTTTCAGTTTGTACTTCTTTCTCCTTTTTTTATTTTTCTTCTTTCTTTCTGCTTTATTTTGCCTTCTCTGTATCAGTTTTCATTTATTTTTATTTTTATTGTTTCATTTTGTGTTTCTATCTTTCCCTCTTTCTTATTTTTTCTTTTCTGTTTGTATTTCTTTTTATTTTCCTCTCTGTTTCATTTTATTTTTCTTCATCATTTTTTTTCTTCTTCTGTGCTTCAATTTTTATTTCTATTTTTTTTCTTTTTTTTATCTTCTTTCGGTTTTATTACCTTTTTATTCTCCCATTTTTCCTTTCGCTTTTATTTCGTTCTTTCTTACTTTCATCTCTTCATTTTGTTTTCGTTTGGTTCTTCCTTTGTTTTGTTTTGTTTTTGTTTTTTTAATCAATTAATTAATTTATTTTTCCCTCCTTTGTTATTTCTTCCTTCAGCTTTTTTATTCTTTCGTTTTTATTTTCTTTCTTTTTTTACTTAATTTCGTTGTTTCTTTAGTTCTTCTTTCGTTTGTTCTTTCTTTTTTATTTTATTCATTGTTTCTGGTGTATATATTTTTCATCCTTTCTATCATTTTTTCTTTCGTTTTTTTTTTTTTTTTTTCATTCTTACTTTACCTTCTTCCTTTTTTCGTTCTTTCTTTCAGTTATTCTTCCTCACCTTCTTTCTTTTTCTATTCTTTCTTACGTTCTTCCTTTAGTTCATTCTTTCTTTCTTTTGTCTTTTTCTTAGCCTGTTATTGTTTCTGTCGTTCTTTGTTTTTCTTTCTTTCTTTTTGTTCAAATTGACTTAGCAACTAAAGGAGCATACAAATAAGATTTGATGACATCCAATATTATTCCTCAACCTACTGATCAAAATTTTGCAATAAAAAAGAATCTGTGTGAATAATACTGAGAATAAATCATCGAAAAATAAGGACAAAAATTCAAATATCCTTTTTCTCTTAGGATCCAATGTCATAGTAATTTTATACAACACAGATGACACAGTACTGATAGCAGACACGGAGAAGAAATTACAAAATCTCCTACAGAAGATAGCAACGGAGAGTAAGAAGAAAAGACGAAGCATAAACTACAAGAAGACAGAATGTATGGTCATCAGTCAGAGGAAGAGCCCGAAATGCGATTTGCAGGTCAGTAACTCTAGAATCAAGTAGACGCGGAATTTTAAATACCTGGCAAGCGTTTTATCAGAGGACGGTAAGTGCGACACTGAGATCCGTAGAAGTATTAAGATGGCCAAGGACGCATTCCAAAAGCTGGGTAGAGTATTGCGAGACAGGAGGATTTCTTTAGTAACAAAGAAAAGAATACTGTTACGTGACATCTGTTCTTCTTTATGGCAGCGAATGTTGGACGATTTCCTCAAAGATGAAGAAGAGACTCGAGGCGATGGAGATGTGGTTAGGATATCATAGACCGAGCGTGCAAGCAACGATGAGGTCAGAGAGGCTGAAATCAAGAAGGAGGCTTATACTTAACATCAGGTAGAGGTAACTGAAGTTTCTGGGACACATAACGAGGAAGGAGGGCCTGGAGAATCTGATACTCACGGGTTGAATAGAGGGAAAGAGAGACAAGGGAAAACAATGCGTGACATACCTGGCGGGCTTAAGCAAGTGCATGACAGAACGTGATCTGCGGGAGAAAGCCGAGGGAAGAAACTTGTTGAAAACTGCAAGTGACCGAGGGAGGTGGAGAGCCATGATCGCTATATCCTGAAAGGTCATGACACATAAAAAGAAAAGTAACTTCATAGGGTGTGTTATTGTTATATCTCGTGCAAGATATAATAAACAAAGTAAACCCGAGTGTTGGTTTTCAATAATAATTTTATAATCAGATGTAGGTATGTCAAATACAGAGTCAGAGTCAGAAGTATGCTAACCTCAATAGGTGTTAACAAACGAAGACTTTTTTTTCTTACTGTTCGCTGTGGTCGTACTTTATCGGCAACCAGTCCGTCCATTATCGTGAATGGGGAAGTTGGGTTATCTCATCACAACAGTTATTTTCTTCAATAGATAAACTGGGATCTTGAATATATTTAGTGGCTGATTGGGACATTCCGCCCCAAGAAGAGTCATTAGTTTCCTCGTAAGCATTTAAAAATTGATATTTGTTTATTGTTTCCCCTCAGGTAAGGCGATAATGCCACTAAAACGCAGAAGGTTACAGTGAGTGACAGAGAAGGAGAATATTTTAGTAGGGAAGATTGAGGAGAGGACAGTGTTCAAGAAGATAGAAGTGGCGATTGACGTTACATTAAAATTCTTGAAGATTGTACTTATCAAGGAAGCAAGAATTCAAAAGTGAGTTCAACAGTTGAGAAGTGCGAGAAAAGAAAGTTTTAGGTTAGAGGAGGCTGTTGCAGCTAGCTATTTCAACAGTGAAACTTGGTTGCCAATCTAGTAGAACACTTAAATTCATGTAGCCAAATTCAAAAGATAAATGAAAATTCCCAGCATACTACAAATCTTTACATCATATACAATACAGTTCGAAAGTTTGAAGCCACCCCCAGAATTAGCATGGGATGGAATTGATAGAAGAGTGAAAAAAAGGAAAAAAAACTCACTGAAAAAAAAAAAAAGGAAAAGAAGAGAATCAATTATCAAACTTATATTTTGAGAAACTTTTGCAACGAATGCCAAAACTTCGTTCTATTGCAATCGATGCTAAAGGGGGTTATTTTGACGGGATCGTAATTAATCATAAAATGATTTTTTGTCATAATAAAATTTCTAATAATAAATCATTTACCATTTCTTTTTAACCATCTATAATAATTTTCTCTTATTTAAAGTACAAAACAACTACTTTTGGGGGGCAATTTAAAAAGAAATTACCAGGGTTGTCCTCAAACTTCTGAAATAAAGTTCTATCTATAAGATATAGGAGAGGAAGAGGTGATTTTGTAAACAGTGGTTGCTGCTGCTAATACAATGCTCTTCTACTCGAATCGAGCTCTCCTAGTTAGTGACATCTTTCACATAATAAAAACGTTAAACTTTCCCTTCCGCTCTACAGTGCTACGATAGCTTGGAGGTAGAATCTCTGACTGATGCCAAATCAGTCGGGTTCCAAGCCTGGCTTGAAACAATCTGATGTCTAGCTACACTGATGAGCTATGATACAGTGAAACAGTTTGCCTGAGGTTGACTATATATATATATATATATATGTGTGTGTGTGTGTGTGTGTGTGTGTGTCCTATAATGCTGGGCCACATTTAAAGGCAAGTATATTAAATTATAAAAATGACATATAGTACCAAATATATTTATTATATACAGTGTAACCCGGATATAAGAGAGTTGTCAGGACCGGAGAAGAAGTCTCTTATATCCGGGTTTCTCTTATATCCGGGTTTGGTCTATTTTATATACATTAACACAGGCTCTAATTTGGGACCAGAGAAAATCTCTCTTATATCCGGGTTTCGCTTATATCCGGGTCTCTTATATCCGGGTTACACTGTAACTAATATACAAAAGTTGAACATATTATCTAAGATTTGCATATTACATCCCTGAGATGGTCACCACCACGAAGAGAACACGCACGAACTTGTGTTCTCATTTCAAACACAGTTGGCATTGTCAGTCTCTCGGAAGTTGGAAACAAAATGCAGGATCACCAGTCTGGATGGTGCTTATCACTTTTCAAAATGCTGTCTGAATTTCCTTTGCACTCTCCTCAGATTGATGTCCAAACTCTCTGAAATGTTCACATTGGAGCTTCCGGCGCGAATGCCAAGCATTACAACTTGCCGTTTCCAAATTTCTGGCAGAATGAATTGCATCATGGTGCTCTTTCTTTCTTTTTTTTACTCACAGACGTTGCCCAACTCACCTTACTACACTGTGCAGTCGTCAAAATCAAAAACAAACACACTTGCGTGAAATTAAAAATATAAAAAGGCGACAATTTACCCATCGCATCCTGTATGTTTCTGACAGAGGTAAAGCGAAAAACACGACGTGTGTTGGTGAATGCAATATATTCAGTCCTGAAAAACATATTTACTGAGCAGTGAGAAAAATGAAATATGCACATGTTGTTTGCTATTATTATTACTGTTGTTGTTGTTTAAATCTCCAGAGATTACAGACATCTCTGTTTGGCAACGTTATTAAAGACGCAGATTGTTGAACAGTAATTCTTTAGGGACCAGCTCAATAAATTGAGATGCAATTACCAACTGGAGTGGCAACGTGCTCTATTCATGGCCTCTGTTTGGGGACAGTAATGACGCGCGGATATAAAACCTCTCCTTTTACGTGTGATCTTTGATCCGACAATGGCGCGATCTATAATCACATGTAATAACATTGATTCGATTGGTGATGAAAATACTATAAAAGCCGTGATGATGGTAATGATGATGTCTTTATTAAGTTGCTGATAACGATGATAAACGTGCTAAATTTGATAATAAAAGTAATATGAAGAAAAATAGGATAAACAAAAACAGCAATAATAATAATAATAATAATAATAATGTTCCCCGGCTACTCTATTATACATGCTCCCAATTGATTGATTGACTTGTTTAAGGGCATATCAACACATTATGGGTCATTTCATACAGAAATTTAATTTTCTTTGGATCTTTGAAGTAATAAAAATATGATATATGTTATTCTGCTTTCACTGTTGAATACACGGTAGACGATACTTTGCTTTTGTGCATGTACATGTTTGCATGGAAATAATTACTAAAGGTGGTGATATATGTGCTTGATGTTGTAGTTTTGTTGAAGTTACATTTTGGAGTACAGTTTTATTTCTTTAAGAAATTGTAGAATATTATATAGATGAATGCGTTTTTGTACAAATATAGTAATAAGAGAATTCTTTTTTACTGGTAGGTTTTCCGTCAAGGTGGCATGAACTATATTGTTCAATAATAACAGTAATGTCAAATTTATTATCCGAAATTTGCACGTTGGATCAGTTATTTTAATTTCAATTATAGGTGCAATTATAATTTATAAATTCATGAATCATTCATACAAAAAACAACCTTTAAATTTAAAATTCAATCTCAGCATTGCGACCGCACCTCCAAAACAATAACACATTTCTCATAGCATTTTTTCGGATTACATCTCTATTTTTGTTGTCCTCTTATTACCGAGAAGTAAAAACAAGAACAAATCTATTTCCATACCTGAGGATGTCTGTAGGAACAGACGAAAGCTTGTAAAAACTAAAAAAGATCTTATATAACTGGAATTTATAAACAGGGATCATATCATTCATATACAGGTTCGGGGTTGGTGTAATTTATTGAAATTTTTTGCGAAGATGTATTCTCGCCATTTAAATCATTAACCTCTATATTTGATTTTGTATGAATGATTCATGAATTTATAAATTATAATTGCACCTATAATTGATATATATATATATATATATATATATATATATATATATGTGTGTGTGTGTGTGTGTGTGTGTGTGTGTGTGTGTGTGTGTGCGCGCGTGTGTGTGTGTGTGTGTGTGTGTGTGTGTGTGTGTGCTGGTATTTTTAGTATAAAAATGTATTTGTATATTTTCATAGTGTTTTGTTTGGGGGTCATTATTTACCCATCGCTCGGATCTTGACAGGGCGGGTCTAGGAACAATAGCAATTAAATGGTTGTTCCAAGCTCCTCAAAATTTCTAATCAACGGATCAGAGGGAAAGGTTCTAATCTCTTTATAATCGATTCGAGGGGTTAACATGTATATGTTTTATCTTAGTGAATGTGCCACAGTAAAAAAAAAATCCCGTTCGGTACCACCTTTCTTAACCAGTTGGGCATGTCCTCCAGGCGCTTGACGCACTGTGCATATCTGTTCATGAGCAGGAGTGGTTGAGAAACATTATTACCGGGTATAATACTTACGGCCACACATACAATCACAGTTAAGCAAAGACGAGTTTGGTCAGTACCGAGATGGGTGACTTCTTGGAAATACCTGGTGCTGTAAGCTTGGGTGTGTGGGTGGTAAAATGGGTAACGGTTCCAATTCCAGTTGGCTTCGTTATATTCCCTTACGCGAAAATACCACTGGGATATGTATAAATCCATCTCTTCTCTCCCTAGCTGTAGGTTAATTTAGATTTGTATCACTAAATCATTACTATGTAAAAAAAATGCTTACAATCTAAAAATATTTTCTGGCTTTAAATAACTTGCAAAGGGGTGATAAATCGTAGAAAACTTATCAAACAATCTCTCATTCAGAAATAATAATAATAATAATAATAATAATAATTTTCAATAATGCATAAAATCTTCAAAAACAATATGTATGTTAAGCAAGTCATAAACAGAAGTCAAAATGAGAAAAAAATTCACTTACATTTTGACAATGATACTTAACTTATTATGAAACAATTGGAGACTGAAACCGAGGAAAAGCAAAATAATTAATCACTCTTCAATATGTAAGAGGCTTTCCCGCCGAAAAGATCGACTTTCGAATCTCTGTCTTTATCCAAGTTCCACCACTGTGGCAAATACCCAACTCCTCCATCCACCAGACAGCTTTTCTCATTGCTTTTTCTTTTCAAAGTTTAGCACAAGATCACAGCTGAGAGAGTAGGGAGGGGTGGCATCTAGTGAGGATCGAGTACGTTATACTAAAGAGCTCCCTATCTATCACCCTACTGTAGGCGCCTAGGATCATGATGATGATTTTAAGTTTATGACCACCCCTAAATGTTAGATAATTGATTGCAATTAATATTAATAATAATAATAATAATAATAATAATAATAATAGCATCCCCTAGACATCCGGTGTGAACAGGCAAAATAATAATAATTATAATAATCGACGTCACTAAATATTTACGTTGTGTCAAAATAAGGAACTGGTTGTAAACCGGACTCGAGTGTTTCTCGTTCTTCATCCCTTGAGAATTTCGCCTTTACAAATCGGAGCCCATTCAAAAAAAAAATAAAAATAAAAAAATAACGCTTTAACAACTTTTTATTCAATACGCGAGAGAATTCATTCATAATGGCGGCTTTATTCTCAGTTTTTTTGTTTGTTTGTTTTCTGAATTAGATTTTCTTTTTCGTGGTAAATTTGTTCAGTTTTATCAGTGGGCTGCTTTCTCGAAAATACACAGGAGAATCTTCGTCGTTTTTTCACTATTATTATTTTCTAGTTTTACTGAAGTAGTTATCAGCACTATTATCATTGTCAATAGGATATTCATTATTTGTTTCTCATTTTTATTGCTCTCGTGTGTGAGTGCAGAGAGCGTGTGCTTGTGGGTGCGGTTGAATATCGGTAGTATGGCCATTTTTATCATCCGCCATATTTAATTTCGAAGCTACAATTTAAACATTCCAAAATTAAATTCCCAAAACTCCCGAGGTTTAATTTTTGTTTAAGATTCAGTGTTTTAGTGGTTTCATTTTAAGCCTATAAATAACTGCTGCCAATCACAGTGTAAATAATTTTCCCCTAAGATACGTTTTACTTAAGATATTTTGATATGTCCAATTTATACTAAAAATTTTAAATCTAATATCAATCGTTATCTTTTCTCTTCTTCATTTCTGTTCTTTTATTGTTATTGCTCCTTAATAATGTTTCTGTTTCTTATATTCTTTCACACACACTAATCCTTTGCATCTTAGTAGCTTTGTTTCCTTGTTTGGGGTGAAATGATTATTAAAAAAAAGACTTTACATTCTATAGATACAATCAGATGCAACTTTGAGGCATCGTTTTTCATCATTTTTATAATACCACTTACGCGCAAATACCTTTGGGAAAGGCATGAATTCGTCTCTCCCTCACCAGCTATGAGTTAATTAGTAAGATTTGTATAACTAAATCATTATTATCCCAGAAAGAATTTTTTACAACCTAAAAAAAAATCTTCTGTCTCTAAATAACCTGCAATGGGTAGATAAGCTGTAAAAATTAAAAATTAATCAATCATTATATAGTTTCTATTCTCCTAGTTTCTTACATGGTGTTCTCAACATTAGTCGGTGAAAACACATCTCTGTCGCTTCAAATTAATCTCCATGACTGAGAAATTTGTCTAACATCAACTGACATGGAAATTAGACATCACATAGCTTTTTGTTTTTTTGTTTGTTTCTATTGACATTTTTCGATCCCTTAATACTTTGCTTAGTTTCTGGAAATAATCTTTCGCTGTTTTTCTGCGCCTTCCGATTTTTGTGTTTCGCTAATCTACTACAATTCTATTCTTAGGCGACTCATAAAAGTGTGTGGGGAAATTATACGATTCATCTAAGCCAGCGTTTCGTAACCTTTTCTAAACCAGCACCCCCTTTGGACACAAACTTTTTGCCAAGACCCCCACCCTGTCAAATTAAATTTCGAATATTATACTGGATTCATTGTTCATAGTAAGACAAAACTTAGGTATTAGGAACAAAAATAATTTTAATATTCTTTTCATTTCTATTAGAAATGCCAATGATTAAAATGCTAAAAAAATTTTACCTTTTATTTGATAGTTTATTTCAATGCAATGGTTGACTTTGGTGCTTACTGGCTAAGGCTCTTACTTTAGGCTCATTTGATAGCTTATCTCAATGTTTTCAATGCAATGGTTGACTTTGGTGCTTACTGGCTAAAGATCTTACTCTAGGTTCATTTCATAGCTTATCTCAATGCTTTCAATGCGATGGTTGACTTTGGTGCTTACTGGCTAAGGCTCTTACTCTAGATTCATTTGATAGCTTATCTCAATGTTTTCAATACAATGGTTGACTTTAGTGCTTAATAGTTAAGACTCTTACTCTAGGTTGCATGCTGCTTAGAAATAATCGTAGATCTCCTTGTTTTGGAATTTGCAGACGGATTCTTTGTTTAGTAAGAAGCTCTGTAACTGCGTTAAAACTACATTCACCCAAAGAGGAAGTTGATAAAGCAATATAGAAAAGTTTGATAGCTTTCCACAGCACTTTCAGAAATTTCCTTTTGTAGTTATTATTGAATAATTTTTGAAAATCTGAAAAAAATGGATACATGCCCACTGCCACCTGAGTATGTCCCCCCCCCAATGAAAAAAAACTTCCAGTGCCCACTTTCAGCATAACAGAGCCCACAAGGGGGCGTTATCACCCAATTTGGGAAACACTGATTTATGCTTATTAAACCAGACCGTTTATTAATGTAGCACTTTTTAACCCTTTAAATAATTTTCTGTCCGCTGCTTTATTAACACCTCCCCCAGTTTATGGCATACTGTGGAAAATTCCGACCCCTATTAACAGTTCCTTTGTATTAGGCAACTAAGACTAAACAGATAATAAAATTTCCATTTCCTATACGATTTTTACGTCCTCAGTTTATAACTCACACATTGGATGGTCTATTTTATTGAAAACCTTGCATTTTCCTTATGTTTCTAATATAAAGGTTTCTTGTCACTTAGGGAGAAGCCATATTGATTTTAACAAAGTCAAAATTTTAATATAATACCAATATAGTTTGAAGCTCTCTCCTACAGGCGTAGTTATGAGGTCACATCTCCCCATCATATAGGTATCTCCGTAGTGTTATAATGGTGGAGTAATCCTATAGAAAATGAGGTAGAGGATGTTACCTCATTCCCGAAAAGATTTTGTAACTCATTTCTCCCAATGAAGTCATTTAGTTCTTTCAAACGAGCAAGCATGTCCCGGTGTCTGGGCCGCCCGCTCAGACATGATGTTTCCCATCCAAATGTACTGCTGATTTAATTCCTTGGTAACAACGTCATTTAGTAACCCTCTATCTTGAGTGGCTCTTTGTCCTTGTATTGGGTGGAATATAATGTATAAAAAAATATCTTCTTACAGTTAATATTTTTTTTTCTTGCTTTTGTCGACTACTTCGTCTAATAGTTCTTTTTTTTTCTTTTCTTTTTTAGCAGAGTCTATTTTGCCGGTCCCGGTAAAATAGACAAACATGTTTTAAGCTTATTTTACCGGTCTCGGTAAAATAGGCTATTTTGCCGCTAAATAGTTTTATTATTATGAAGGTAGGTAATGTTAATAATAACAACAGACAGAGTTAACACAGTAGTTTATTTATTTTCACATGTAAAGTCTTTTCCGCCATCAATTGTTAAAGCACAATTTAAAATCATTTATTTATCATTACTTATTAAAAGAAATATAGAAGACTCTGAATATTTTAAGCACTTCAGTCACAACGGTCTCTGCAATTTCCAAAATTTGCCCTTGAGCATAATTTGGGCCAATTCACTTCAGGTGCACCCACTGAAGACAACAGTCACAGAATTTATATTGTCCAAGTCCTGCCTACACAGCTCACACTGTACTAACGATTTGCAGTTAGAGATTCGTCTCCATCCCGTGCTGGTCAAACTCTCTGCCTCTGGGCAGAAGGGATCCCCAGACGAGGCGATGTCAAAGGGCAGAGTCTCGTCTCGGGAAACAGCTACCCAACCCCGTTTTATACGGGGAATTTTTTACCGGACCTACGGGCTCGGATACCCCACATTAAATTCGGCTTTGTACTACATCTGACCCCGTGGGGCGATTGGTAGATATCCGGCGCTGATGATTTCAAATATATATTCTTATTCACTATTTATATTTAAAATAGACACCAAGGACTGGTAAAATAGCTTATTCGTTTTTAGTGGGGTTTTTTGTGTTTTTTTTTTATTATTATTATTATTTTGTTTTTTACTAGCATCTGCTAGTTAGACAATTTTAGAATTCTACCCTTCTAGAACAAGATGCGTTTTGTAACTTTCCAGAGAATTGTTTTATTAATCCAATTCTATAAGGAGTATAAATGATTATCCAAATCTGGAAGCGATGAAGGATTAAAAACTTTGCAACGAACCGTAACAAGTTTTGCCAGGCTGACAAACAACTGCACAAAGGGAATTAGTGCTTACTAAACGAAACAATATCGAGCCGAATTTGAACTCGGGATGCCGATTTCATTTTCTGCGCTAATAATCGTCACATTAACCGCACATCCATGTACTTGTGTAGGTTCATACTTTTCATCTATGAGTGTTCTTTTATGAAACAAGATATCGAAAAAGTTACCAACGTCTAGGCGCATGCGCGGATATTGTTGCGTTTTTTTCTTTGAATTGTTTTTATTTATTTATTTAATTGTATTTTTATTAATCATTATTTTCATTTCTTTATTCTATTTTTCTGTCTATATTTCTGAGCTGGAGTATTGTAACTATTTATACTATTTACATTGCTCTAACTGTTGTCCTCATCTTTATGGTCATATTCAAGATGTTTCGGCCGTTGTACCGTTCCGGCCTTTTTCAGGTGATATCCGTTGGAATTTCGAACCAATCCCTTTATTTCGTCCACTGGGATAGATTGTTCCCTTTCCACAGGCAACGCCTTTTCTGGATATCTCGGTTTCAGTTATTTCCCTTTAGTAACCCAACGCCCCTAGTTTTTGTTCACCTCTGCCGTGATTGAACCCATAACTTTTTGGGTCAAGTTACTGGATTTCTTCAACCACTGCCCTTATTCACAGGGCCAAGATATATCTCCTGAAGTAGGCTGATGCGTACAACGACCGAAACGCCATGAATATGAAAATAAAGACGAGAACAGTTTGAATAATGTAAATAGTGTAAATTATTTGTTATTTTACTTATTCGTTCTTGACTTTTTTTTTACCTATTTTTCTGCTGTAATATTATTTCTATTATTTTTAGAGCGAAGGAGGCAGAGAAACGGTTGAAATCAATCAATCCCGAAAAAAGAAAACGACCCCTTCCCAATGCGAGTTTGCGTTCGACCAATTCTTTCTTTTTGTCTTAAAAACTTCTTTATATGTCTGCCATATTCACTTGCCCGTTTGTCTCGTAACGAAACCGATGATGTTGTAGGATTCCGACCCGCAGATGTTTGTTTTTCACTTTTATTTACACAAACAAACAGAAAGAAACGTTTACACAAACACGCATGCGTATACATATATAACAATATATCTACTTATTTTTGGCTGAAAACGCATGCATTATCCATAGGTGCAAAGACAGGTAATAATGCCTTGGACCTAATTACACTTAAGTCAATATATAAACAACAGCTAACCTTCGTTTTTCCTCTGACGTACAAACAACCTATATATATTTAAAGTCAGAAATATAACGAATATATTTACTTATATATGGCTATATTAATACAGTAATACAATTTAAGGATCATGAATATACATTAACGGGATATAAAATTGCGACACCCTGAATGAAGACGACTCTTGTCAAATATTTGCTGTATTTGCAGGCTAATGGAGAGTGGACATTTGGATAAAATTTTCCAAGTTTTCTGCATACAGTGCCATACAAAGAAACAAATCTACAAAGGGAAAACAGCGGTCTTGTTCCCCTCCCGACCCAGCTTCAGTTGTTTGGACGTAATTCTATAAAGTATATATGGGGGAAAGATGGCGATGACTTCAAACAAAAGAACATAGTCCCAACAGTAAAATTTGGTCGTGACAGCCTCATGGTTTGGGGATGTTTTTTTTTCTGCAAAAGGTACAGGTAACATATCAGTAATTGATGGTAGAATAAATGCCACAGTATATCAAATATTTTGGAATTAAATTTAATATTTCTGTTGAAAATCTTGAACTTCTTCCTGAGTGGATCTTCCATGATAATGATCCTAAACACACAGCAAAATCTAGGAAGAAATGGCTTGCTGAAAATAATGTAAATATCGTGAGATGGCCAACTCACTCCTCAGATTTAAATCCAATCGAGAATCTGTGGCGTTATTTGAAAACTCAAATCAAATCGTGAGCTTCAACAAATATCACGAATCTGAAGACCATATTCGAAGATGAGTGGAACAAAATACCAACTAAAATTTGCAAATCATCCAGAACTACAGGAAGAGTTTTGTTGCTGTAGAAGTGAATAATGGCTATTCTACAAAGTATTAAATGAAGATTATGTATTTTTTATTCACCCATTAATGGACAAATGGGATTTATTTCTATTAATTTTTTTCCCGTTTTCTATGTATAATTATTATACATCTGTGTACTGTTAATTATATGCAAAGCATATTTATTCATTAGTTGGAAATACAATAAATTTAAAATGTTTATGAGTACGATATATGTTTTCCCTCAATATATATATATATATGTCAGTCAGTTATGTACCATGCGTGACGAGGCAGATTTTTTCCTGCAGTAAGTTGCCATTTCTTTCTATTGTAGACCAGTTGCCATCCAATGCTATAGAACCCAGTGTGTCCTGCTATTTTACCCATAGCTGAGGACATTAGCTTAAAAGCCACACAACGGGGTTACATTTAAGCCAGCTTCTGTTTATTTCACAATTAATTTCGATTATTCTCAAATTTATTTCCAAGCTATAAAATTGATATCGTACAAAAAAATGAATCGCAAAAAAATCACGTAAGAATTCGCCGGATCTGATTCGGAATGTTTCTAATTTGCTCAGGGAGTCGGCCTAATTTCAAAATTGCATATCTTGGACTACGGCCTCTAAGAGTAAAGTTGAAAACT
Organism: Acanthosepion pharaonis; assembly: GCA_903632075.3. Lineage (NCBI taxonomy): Eukaryota > Metazoa > Mollusca > Cephalopoda > Sepiida > Sepiidae > Acanthosepion > Acanthosepion pharaonis. The sequence continues at coordinate 816,474 of CAHIKZ030000065.1, read as the reverse complement.
TTTCATTTGAACATGAGCTATTGAAAGTCAGTGTGTTGTGTCCCGATAATTATTTTTATCAGTATAATCTAAGATGGAGGAATCCGAAAACAATAGCCGTAATGAAATCATGGGAGCCAAACTTTCAGGATTTGCGGGTCCGGATCTGACTCGGAATGTTTTTAATTTATGTGTAAATCGCTCTCTTGAGGGGTTTGTAACATATCTATTTATCATCTCTTAGTTGCATCTCTGTCTTTGGGCAGAGTGCACTCAGGGGCGACTTCGTCAAAGGAAACTGAGAAAAATTATACCGAGAGGTGCCCAGCTCTGGGGAAAAGTTACCCGAGGCCGCGCCTTCTTGTTGCACCAGTTGAGAGGGATCGGTCCTCTCACCGAGGCCAGCGCAACCGACGGATGTGAGGGCTGCGGGCAATTTTTGTTCCTGGCACGGGTGTACGCGCTTGGGTCCCCACCTTAAAAACTGACCTTGTGTCACAACTCGTCCTAGTGGGAAGACAGAGTAAATACCTAATTTGCTCACGGAGTTGCTTGATTTCAAAATGCTATGATATGTTGGACTTCGACCTCTAGGAATAAAGTTGAAAATGTGTGACATAATGACACACTGACATTCGTATTTATTATATATATATATATATATATATATATATATATATATATATATATATATATATATATGCAGATGTATGTATAGTGGAAAAGTTGCGTTTTTTTTGAGTAATGCTGATGCTCGTTCTTTGTGGCTAAGAAATTTTATAATTCTGATTTCAAGGCGCACACGTTTTTTTTTTCTCATTATACGGACTTATGAACATGTGATATGTTAGTAAATGACTTAGTAAATTATCTATCTATCTATCTATCTATCTATCTATCTATCTCGTACTTTCCAGCTATCTATGTATCTCTCTGTTTTTATTCCCATCTATCTATGTATAATTCTCGTTTTTTCTATCTTTATTCTCTTCTTTCTCTCTATCTATATTATCTTCTTTTCTATGTATCTATCTGTTTATCCATCTATATTCTCTTTCTTTCTCTCTTCCCTTTCTATCTATATATATTCTCTTTTTAACCATCTGTTTGTCTATATTCTCTATCTTCCTTTTTTCTGTCTATATATCTGTCGTCTTTTTCTTTCTTTCATTCTTTTTTTCTTTCTTTCTTTTTTATTTCTTTCTTTCTTTCTATCTATCTATCTATCTATCTATCTAATTTTTCTTCTTCCCATTCTTCCTATCTGTCTATTTATCTATCTTCTTTTTCCAGCTATCTATGCAAATATTTCGTGCAACTGAGTGCATTTTACAGATACATGCATTTCGAAATCGAAGCATACTCGCTCATTTACAGTTAATTGCGCCTATATCTTCTCACACATGGCTGTCTGACTCCCACCCTCATCACCACCCTCGGGGCACACACGCAGTCAGAAGGCGCACATACAAAGGCGCGACTGTCCCTTCATCTAGTGGAAGTATTATTCTTTTAATTACTTTAACTTCACTTAATTGACCTTGTATTGCATAGTGTTCGTGCAAGACGGAGAGCAGCCTTAAAAATGAACCAATCGCCAGACACACACACACACACACATACTGGATCAAGTAGTTTGGGCCGAGAAAAATGGTGTGATTGTGGAAAGTCTTAGATGAGAAGGGATAAGGAATGGAGATGGCTTTGGTGAGATGAAGATTGGGAGACGCAAAGCAGACTTGCAAAGGTTACGAGAAGAATAGAAAACAAGAGACCTTGGAAGAAAGGGTGCAATGTGGAGGATCTTAAATTAATGAAGACTTAGGAAAAGGCATTGTAAAGATTTTCCTCATTAAAAAAATGAATAGAGTCAAGGAGAAGGTAGTCTGAAGCTGGTGCTGCTTTCATGAGAGGTGATGGCATTTGCGTGGGGCAGGGGAAAAAGAAAAAATATGCTATCTTTTATTCCGACGACACAAATTGGAAAATCAAATAAATAAAATGAAATAAAGATTGGCACTTGAATATATATTGCATCATCATCATTATTATTATTATTATTATTATTATTATTATTATTATTATTTCCTTTGATTTCTGTTGTATACTCATTTCCTTACAAGTCCCAACCAGAGACCTAAGGTCAGAAATGGCATCTTGACATTTTTCCCTGAACACTTTTGCAAAATAAATACAAATAATATAATCTGAGATCACACCCATTTTACGTAGATAAAGCTCTACTTGTGAGAACAATCTTTCGTATTTCTTTAAGGCATGGCTACCAGGGATCCCTTCAATGAGTCCACCAGAACCTTTTCCAAACAAAATTATTATTATTATTATTATTATTATTATTATTATTTCTTTTAATTTATGTTATATACGCATTTCCGGACCCTAATCAGAGATCTAAGGTGAGAAATGGCATCACGATACTTTCACTGAACATGTTTGTAAAAGAAAAATGAAACTAAAATAACCTAATATTGTTGTGGATTTCGGGTTGAAATCCGGTACCAATAAATAACAAACGTCAGGAATGAATATATGAAAATAATGTATTAACGTAATAATACAAACTGGTAAAGCAGGTTAGTAGTTCCAGGAATACGGGTTAGTCACAAAATGTATATACAGTCTTTGGTATTGAAGTATTGCTGTATGACTTCTTAACTAAGTCTATGTGCTGGCTCACTGTGACTCCTACAACGCTGTTACCTCACCCTCACTCTTCCGGTTACCTACAACCTTTTACTCTGTCACTCTAGACTCGACTCCTCGGGTACTCACTGGCAGAAGTATAAGTATACACTGGGTGAGTCCATTTGTATAAAAATGGGTGGGGCCCTCAACAAATATCAAACACATTTTAAATAGATAAAGCACATCATAAGATGTGAGCTGTACTTGTGAGAACACTTTTGTATTTCTTTAAGGCATGGGCTACCTCCAATGAGTACATGGAAACCGTTTGCAATCAAAGCGAGGGCTCCACCCGAGGGTCTCTGGAATTATTGAAGTCTTCCTATTCCATATTTGTTTTAGATTTTTACTTCAAGATCCTTGTATTTTGATAGTTTTTTTTAAGATCTTCAATCTGCAAGAACTGCTACGTCAATAAGAAAGTACTTTGTGTTTTTGTTGTCTTGGATCAGAATGTTTGGATGATTAGTTTTGATTGTTCTGGATATTCATGACAAATTTTGCATTTGTGGTTAACACAATTTTTCAGCATGTTTCGAATTAATTTCTCGTTAGCAATTATTGGTCCTGCGCTGCAAGAATAAAACCTTCGGCTTTGGCTTTAAATCCTTCATTATGTAACCACTAATCAGTATGGGGGGGTTCGTCTACATCAAAAGAAGAGGCTTATCTTGCTTTCTTTTTTATTAGGTTGGTGCAAAAATAATGACGTAATAATGTGGTTTTTTGACGTCTTTTTTCACGTCAAAAACGACATTATTACGTCATTATTTTTGCACCAACCTAATAGCTTCTTTGCCAGTAGGTCTATTATGATTTGCTTACTTCTAGAAATTCCATTTTGAATGTGTTAGTTTCCTTTATTACAGGATAAAGTTTGTTTCTTTCATTTTCTTTGACACAGTCTTCTATAATTTCAAGGCATCTTTGAAGACCGAATTTTGTAGTTTTGTAAGGCAATTCTATTTGAACTAATCCTGTACCTCTTTCGAATTTAGACACATACAGACGATCAATATCGGTCTTAGAATGATACATGTGGTGGCAATTGAGAAGCTTTCGCGATTTGACATCCATTCGTTTAATGTCAGCTATGGTCCAATGTGGAAACTGTATTGCACCATAGAGCAGTCAATGTGTTTATGGTTGATCTTTGTGAATTCCGCTCGGTATTTAACACCCATGCGTCTGACGTATTCTTTTCTTAATTTCTCCTTCCTTTATGTATGCTGTATTCCATCTTCTTCGCTAATTCCTACGTATTTTCTTTTCTCACAAAGTTTAGATAACTGAAGTTCCCTAATCTTTGTAATAAAATTTAAAACTATTGAGTGTGTTTTGATAATTCTTCCTTTCTTGGATGTTATTTTTGCGCATATATCTAATCCGAAATTCATACCGATGTCATCACTGAAACATTTTACAATACTGAGGAGATCTTTCAAGTCGTTTCTGCCTTTAACAAAGAGATCATCCACGTAGAATAAGGGATTTAATAAATTATTGTTTATTTTTCATCCATAGCTACTATTTTTTGGTATATGCGAATGGTGCGTTAAGATGGAGGAATCCGAAAACAATAGCCGTAATGAAATCCTGGAAGCCAAAATTTCAGGATTTGCGGGTCCGAATCCGACTCGGAATGTTTTTAATTTGTGTGTAAATCGCTCTCTTGAGGGGTTTGTAACATATCTATTTATCATCTCTTAGTTGCATCTCTGTCTTTGGGCAGAGTGCACTCAGGGGCGCCCTCGTCAAAGGAAACCGAGAAAAATTATACAGAGAGGTGCCCAGCTCTGGGGAAAAGCTACCCGAGGCCGCGCCTTCTTGTTGCACCAGTTGAGAGGGATCGGTTCTCTCATCGAGGCCAGCGCAACCGACGGTTGTGAGGGCTGCGGGCAATTTTTGTTCCTGGCCCGGGTGTACGCGCTCGAGTTGCCACCTTAAAAACTGACCATGTGTCACAACTCGTCCTCGTGGGGAGACAGAGGAAATACTTAATTTGCTCACGGAGTTGGCTTGATTTCAAAATGCTATGATATGTTGGACTTCGACCTCTAGGAATAAAGTTGAAAAAAGTGTGACATAATGGCACACTGACATTCGTATTTATTATATATATATATATATATATATATATATATATATATATATATGCAGATGTATGTACAGTGGAAAAGTTGCGTTTTTTTGAGTAATGCTGATGCTCGTTCTTTGTGGCTAAGAAATTTCTAATTCTGATTTCAAGATGCACACGTTTTTTCTCATTATACGGACTTGTGAACATATGATATAAATGTGTAGTAAATGACTTAGTAAATTATCTATCTATCTATCTATCTATCTATCTATCTATCTATCCTCGTTCTTTTCAGCTATCTATCTATGTATCTCTCTGTTTTTATTCCCAACTATCTATGTATAATTCTCGTTTTTTCCTATCTGTTTTCCTATCACAGCAGAAGGGGTGACGAGGGGTCTTCTTGAAAAATTCCTCGTCGGATTGGAAATGGCAGTGCTTTTGGTGTGATTTAGGTATAATGCAGTTTTCCACAGTGCCATTTAAAGAAATTTACTATCACCGAGAAAGTTTGTACATTTCCAAAACCTTAAGGGTTCAAGAATGTGGCACACTGTCAAAGGCTTTCTGATAATCTATTCAAGCTGTGCTGAGATTTCTACCTTTTTCTCCAGGATCATTTTATTTATCAATAGTCAATCTTTGCAACGATATGAGCTTCTTTGACAGCCTTTATGTTCCAGAGGAATAATATTTTATTCATCGAAAAAAGAGTAAGTACAGTCATTCATATGTGGTGGATAGACATGTTATTAGTCTTTTTTGGATCATCTTTGAATTGGTGGAACTAAGGAATGCCACTCGAACTTTTATCATTGAAATAGTGATAGAGTTGCGCCAGTCTTTTCTTCTGAAACTAGTTCCACCATCCTTCTAACTTAACTCTTTACAACTATCGACTGTACTCCGATAGCAACAAACACGTCTGTTCAACAACACCACGGCAAATCCTATTATAATTGTGCTTGTTTCTTTCCTTCCTTACTTCGTCCGTCCGTTACACTTTTCAGTACTGATCTGTATTCGGCGTCTCAGTAGCGGCGATTTTCAAAGAAACACCCTCACCCACTCCATCTCACTCTTGTCGTCAACAAATGCCGGCTATTTTCAAAGAAGGATAACAGTCCATGAAATTTCGACAAACTAAATTAATTTTTACTTTAACTTATCAAAGTTGTTTTGAAACCTTGAATTTCCTTACTGGGAAAACCCTCTCGACTTTTTGGGACTGGAATTCGTTCAGTTCATTTCTGTGTTTCATCGTGTCTCAAAAGGCTTTGAAAATTATCCCTTCAAAATTTGAAAGTTTTATTTTTTTTTTTAATTCAAGTTTCATTAAGTATTTTTATTTGATGTATTTATTTCAGTGTGTGTAATACTTCAATTAATTTTATTTTTAGTTTCACTTACAACCTAATTCTGGAAAAATAATTTTTACTTTAACTTATCTTTCTTATTAAATTTCTTTTTGAAATTCTTATTTGTTAATTTGCATATCATTTTGCCATTTCCTTTCAAATTAAATTTATATTTAACTCCTACTTCATAATTTTTTTTGTTTTACGCCAGAAACATGTGCCTAATCGTCAAAAAATGCAAGAATACTACAGGTATCAGCTTGCATTTAGTGGTGGGTTTAGTGTTATTCACAGAGCTGGAAAATTATTTCAACAATAAGTTGTGGATGCATATGTCAAGGTTTAAGGTTGCAATATCTTAGGAACAATCAAGCCCAGTTGCAAATGGAAAGCTACAACAGATTGAACACAGGAGCAGATGAGAATATTGAACCAGGAGTGCCAGTGATACTGTCTTCCTCATTCACAGGCAGTTCAAGGAGTATGCATCAATATTTTCAGGATGCCATATCAATTGTTTCAAAATATCATAATCCAGACTTGCAACCCGAAGTGTCCTGCGATAATCTGCAGCAAAATGAAACACCTGAAAATAGGTCAGATTTAGTTGCCCGAGTGTACAAGTCACACCTTGCAGAACTTATGATGAGAGACATAAATGATAGACATATTTTGGGGTGCCAGTGGCTCATGTCCATGTCATTGAGTTTCAAAAGAGATGTTTGCCCCACTGTCACATGTTGGTAGTGTTGAGAAACGGGGACAGACTTAGAAACAGCGATGACATAGCTAGGATCGTAACAGATGAAATTCTGGATGCCAATGATAATTCAGTCTTGTATGATTTAGTAAAAAAATGCATGATACATGGTCCTTTCGGAACAGATAATCATTCTTCCTTGCATGGAAAATGGCTCATGCCAAAAGAATTTCCCAAAGAACTACAGAGATGAAACGCTATCCGGAGTACAGAAGACGTAATACCAGAGTCACAGTTCAAATTGGATGTCACTCAGTTGACAATAGGAACGTTGTGTCTTACATTGCCTACCTTCTGAAAAAGTACAGAACCTACATTAATGTAGAAATTTGTTCATCAGTGAAAAGCATTAATTGTATCTTCAAGAACATGTACAAGAGACATGGCTTTGCTTCTGCTGAAGTAAGAGACCACCCAGCACCTGTGAGCAGAATCAAGCTCCCGATGAAATTACTAATTATCTTGCTTGCCGGCATATTTCTCCCCCGGAAGCTATGTGGAGACTGTCAGAGTTCAAGCTACATGACACATCTCACAATGTCTACAGACTTGCTGTACATCTTGAAGACCAGAAAAGAGTTTACTTTCACAAAGGCAATGCTCAGCAAGCTACTCAGGCACAGAAGGACCATGACACTACCCTCGCTGCATGGTTTAAACTGAATGAGCATGATGATGATGTTGATGCAAGGAACCACTTGTACCCTGACATTCCCCTCCATTATGTGTTTATAAGCACTCGAGAAAATGGATACCAAGGAAAAGGAATACGAATATCATCAATAGAATGTATACAGCCCTAGAGACACAGAAAAATTTCATTTGCGAATGTTGCTGCTGCATATTTCAGGCGCTGTGAGATTAAAGGTTTTGCACACAGTAGAAGGCGAAACCTTGCCAACATTTAAGGCAACAAGTCTGAGATATGGTCTTCTCTCAAACGATAACACACTGGAACATGCATTGCTAGAAGCTGCTGCCTGTCGGATGCCCTTACAGTTGCGTGTTATGTTTGCTGCCCTGTGCATTTATATGAACCCTGCTCTTTACCTGTGAACCCCTCGCAAGACATCTATGAGATTTCTTGCACCAAGCTTTAATGCAGACCATGCACAAAACATGACACTGCATTCAGTTGATGTAATTCTGATAGAGATTGGAATTAATTGTTTAGCAACTGGGCTGCCTAAACCGAATGGAGTACCGCAGCTTGGCCATCATAAAGACCTCGATCACTTAGACATTGCGACACTTACTAATGAACAGAAACTGGTTGCTAATACCCTGTTTTAATCTGTAGATAAGAAGAGAAGAGGTGAGGTGCCCCCAAAATTCTATTTCTATGTAGATGTACCAGGAGGTTGTGTGAAAACTTATATGTTTAATACCATACTTTCTTATCTGCGAAAGAATAACTGCAACGTGTGCAATGGTGCTTGACGGGCATTGCCTCTACACTACTGTTAGGTGGAAGGAATATCTCACTCACGGAGACCAGCATTTCTAATGTAACAGCCAATTCAGACCACGGAGATTATTTACGAAACCTGAATTTGATCATCTTGAATGAGGCTTCTGTGATCCTTTTCTTTTGATCTTCATGCTATTGATAAAGTCTTGCGAGATATCACTGGCATTGCTACTGTTTTTTGGTGGTAAATTTGTGCTCTTGGTGAAGGGGAGACTTTAGGCAAGTCCTACCCATATTGCCATGAGGAAGTCGTGAGGCACTCATTGAAATCTGTATTAAGCATTTTCCTCTATGGTTGATTTTCATCCAATACATATTAAGCCAAAACATCAGGACAACAGCAGATCAAAGGGAATTTGCAGCATGAATCTTACATCGTAGAAATGGAACGTCAACGGCTTCACAATTTAATATTGCTGCTGATGACATAGAAGGATCTCATATTTCATGTGTTGACGATTCTCTGGTGGATGATCTCTTTAACAATACATCTGAGGAAGAGAAAAGAAGCAGAGTAATTCTTTCGTCAAAGAACTCAAACTGCCACCTGATCAATGAAGGTTTGAGACAACTTACGCTGACTTCTGTACCTATTATATTATAGATAAAGTTTTGACAGATGATCTTTCTGAGGCTGAGCGCTACCGACTTGAATTTCTAAACTCTTTGATACCATCAAGAATGCCTCATCATAAACTTTAATACCCGGCTCAATTGTAATGCTTCATCGTAACATTTCTACACAGAATTGACTCTGCAATGTTACAAGACTGGAAGTCGTGGCCATGCATCAACATTCAACTGAGGCTTCCTTGATTAGTGGCTCACTAATTGGCAGATTTGTCCTCATACCCCCAGAATAAAGTTGGCTCCAAGCGACTCTAACTTGCCATTTACCCTGGAGAGAACCCAGTTCCCTGACCGTTTGTCATACGCCATGACTATTAACAAGTCACAGGGGCAGACATTTGAGAAGGTGGGGTTGTTCTTACCTCAGCCAGTGTTCAGTCACGGGCATGTGGCATAGCCTAAAGCTTGCAAACTTACATATGTAAGGGTTAAGGTGATCGGGACAGACAGACAGACAAGGAGGAGAAGAGGGTGAACTGTTATTAAGAACATGTACTGGTCTTGAAGGAGTGGAGTGTTTTCAGAAATTCTGGAGACCCTTGATTACATTAAGTATGTGTCTTTGGTTTATATGTATACATACATACACATATATATTAAATGAATATCTTTCAAAAGGGGAAACTATTTATATGTGGAATGTATTGTATAGTTTTGTACATATATAGGTCAATTGTTTTCTGTATTCATATTGGAGGAAACTGACATGGCTCTATGTTGGGAGGCGTAGTACCATGGACTAATTGGCAAGTCTTTGCACACATGGTGGACACTCCTAAGTATCTCTATGTGTTGTTTAATTTCCCAGCCTATGAGTATTCTATGCTAAAAAATGACAGATTTAATAGCTAAACTTTATGTATTTGTAAATATACCTGTACAAATATATCTAGTTTTACTATTTGCTGCTTAAGTATCTCATTCTATATGTAGAGATTTTAACAGCTCCTTCTTCAATACGATATTGTTATGTATACATAGATGTAGAAAAAGTTTGTTTACTCAACATTCTATTAGTCGGTACAGGTCCCGCTAATGATTATGATTATTATTATATTTCGATTGCTGCTATGGTCACACAATCTGTCAAGTGTGCAGAAAGATCTAAGGCAGGTAGTGGTGTATTGTTATGGCTACATTTCATGATTAACGATTCATATGGCTACCCCCCATAACATCACTAGCGTTACATGGACAAAATTCTTCTTAGTTTGTGGGCTGTATTTATCAAGACAATTTTTTGGATTTCCAGGGATTTTTACAATGTGTTGTTGTGTTCCTTTTTTATCATTCCAAGCGCACCTACTATGACTGGTACCATGGTTGCTATGTTACAGTCCGCTGGGCAAACCATATAAATTAGTAAGCAAGTTTTTTTTTTTCTTCTTCTTCTTCTTCTTCTTCTTCTTCTTATTATTATTATTATTATTATTATTATTATATTTCGATTTCTGCTATGGCGATACTACCTACCAAGTCTGCGGGAAGGCCTAAAGCAAATAGTGGCGTGTTGCTATGGCTACATTTCATGAGTTGTTTTTCTAACTTCCATAACATCACTAGCGTTATATAAGTTCTTCTTAGTGTGTGGGCTGTACTTATCAAAACGATTGTTTGTATTTCTCTTAAGGTGGGATTTCCAGTGTTGTTGTGTTCCTTTTTTGTCATTCCAAGCGCACCTAATATGACTGGTACCATGGTTGCTATGTTACAGTCCGCTGGGCAAACAATATAAATTAGTAGGCAAGTTTTTATTTTCTTCTTCTTCTTCTTCTTCTTCTTCTTCTTCTTCTTCTTCTTCTTATTATTATTATTATTAAAGAACGCAGAGGACGCCGTATTATTAAGAATTAATATTGCAAAATGCCTATCGTACCTATCGGAAGAACTTTTAGGGATTGAACTCTTTGCTTATCTTGTTCGTCTCCTATTACCCCGTGTTTCCACCTCCCCACCTACATCATATTTAATTTGCTTTACTTGATGTCCTACCTAGTCACGCAATGTGACGTACTTAGAGAAAATAAATTTGTCTCCCCCTACAACGCCGCTTTTCGCATGTATCTTCCTATCTAGTCGTGCTGATAATAAGAATCGAATGAGGTGCGCTTCAGATCTGTGTCTGACACACCTCGCCACTCGTCGGCCGGAATGAAGACGATGATGAACCAGACCATCGGGAAGACATCAGTGGCAACGCAATGGCCGCGCACTAAACGTTCCACAGGAATAAAAAGGAGATAGAGAAGAAAGACGGTGGGAGGAGGAGGAGAAAGAGTGGGAGTGTGTGTGAGAGAGAGAGAGAGAGAGACAGAAACGGGCGCAAACGTAATGGTCAGTGACAGGCCGAGTTTGGAGCGCACTTATAGAATTAAGCTGGTAATGGTCACTGTCACATTGCCTTTCGAGAGAAAATCGTATTTCGGAAGAGGCAAACACAGACAACCCTTGAACACGAAAGAGTGTGTGAGAATGTATGCTCACGAATCGTGTGATTGCGTGAGTACATGTACGTACGCACATCAACATGCATACGTACACAAACATAGATAGATAGATAGATAGATAGATAGGAAGGAAGGAAGGAAGGAAGGAAGGAAGGAAGGAAGGAAGGAAGGAAGGAAGAGAGGGGGGAAGGAAGGAAAAGATATTCATATGCAGATCATTGATTATAATTTAGTGGTTTCCAATCTAATCTTTGAACCAATGGATAGTTTGTTCAGTCTGCTCTAAATGCATCATAAAACGCCTCTTCTTGTCAAATTAAAGTAAGTTTTGTAAATATTAACTTGCATACTGCATTGCGACAACCGTAACTACATATTTTAGATGCACACACATATAGATAGATAGAAACAGATTAAGACAGCTAACAGCAAACGAATACAATTATATCTAGATATACAGAGAAATAAATGAGATAGATAGATAGATAGATAGATAGATAGATAGATAGATAGATAGATAGATAGAAGCAGAATAAGACAGAGGGGTAAGAGCAAACGAATACAAATATATCTAGATATACAGAGAAATAAGATAGATAGATAGATAGATAGATAGATAGATAGATAGATAGATTTAGACATGTTTCATTGAATAATTTAGACAAGTCTTGTCTACTTATTTTCAATTGGAGTCTTTCATATTCACGGACAAGCTTGTTGGTGTCATCATTAAAGGAAGAGAGAAAATCATCATGTTGATACATATTATTTTATTCCGAGTACTTCCGATATAGCATAATGTCATCATTGCGGTTTTGCTTATTTCAAGACAAATATTATAGTGGTCATCATTTTCGAAGACAAAATTGCTGTTTTCACCTGAAAGTTAGATAGATAATGTTGAAGCTTGAATAAGCACGGAATAATAATAATACAACACAAAATGTACGTAAAAAAATGTATTGAAACAAGGAAAAGGTACACAATATTTACAGTTAGTTTTGGTATATTCTTGGGAAGGTTGTTCCTGTAGAATGGGTTGACTTAATCGCAGTCGGGCAGAGTCTCTGGATTGGATCTCTTGTTACTTCCCTCGTCTTCCCGGTACCAACCCATATTTATATGGTCGGTACTCCACTATGTAAATTAGGTGGATCGTACCACAACAGATAGATAGATAGATAGATAGATAGATAGATAGATAGATAGATAAGAATAGACTGAGATAGATAGATAGATAGATAAGAACATTTCACCACGAACTTTTGTGGTATGGAAGATATAATTTCTTGTATTCGCCCTTCATGTGCTTCCAAAGAATTCGTTTGGTACAGTAGACTGTGTGTTAAATCAGAATTCCCGGGTGGTCGCTCATACATAAAATGGGGAGTTACAGTTACCATTATATATATATATATATATATATATATATATATATATATATATATATATATATTAGCGCAATGTCACTTCAGGGCGTGATCCAACTCGATTTACGGATATATATATTCGTCATGAATATGTGCTACAATATAGACTGAAGGCTTATATAGTTCTACTGATAGTTGAAATTACACAGGTCACTTATGGCACTAAAAGTGTTATTAAAATCTTCAAATAGATAACTGTTTAATCGGAACTGAAGTGCGAATTTCCAACGAGAACAAGATGGTTACCATCGATCTGACATTTTTTAGTTTTCTATATTTTATATATTATGTCTTGTAACGAAATGATCCACGGAATCTATTTGTGCAATATGAATCAGTTAAAAAGTCTGATTATAAATTGTGTGGAAGCTTTTTTGAATACTTAATGAACTGAAGCTACCTAATGTAAACAAATTTAGGTTTTCAAGAAAAATAAACGGTCTATTAGGATTCTTTCAACCAGTCCTGGGTGTTTATTGATAAATATAAATGGACAGATTTGGTCTTCATAAATTAAATTGCAAGGAGAGTAAGGTACCACATGTAAAATCCACTATATTTTGATGATCTATCAATGTATGCCTTACCTGCTTTCCCTCAAAAAGAAAAAGACTGCTGACATGTTTTATCAACTATTAGTTAACATGTTTTCTATGAGTTATTATTATTTTTTTAGAGGACTAATTAGTGACGTATCTACTTTTAACTGTTCAGGTACATATTAACAATATATACTATGTTGGTATCCTACACGTTGATCCTAGAATATGACTCTTGCATTCTCTATGAAGTAAAAACACGCCTAAGAAAGGGACACATGTCAAACCTTTGGCCGATATTGTACGTTAAATTATATAATATTAATAATTATATATATATATATATATATATATATATATATATATATATATATATATATATATATATATATATATATATAGGTAGGTTACTATTATTATTAATTTATACACACACATATGTGCGTGAGTACTGTGAAATTAAGTATGCAGTGAAAAATAAAACTTCATAAAATGTATCAATAATAACATAATAGGTATAATACAATTATTACTTTTGTATCTATATATATATATATATATATATATATATATATATATATATATGTATGTATGTATGTATGTATGTATTGATTAATGTACATATTATCCTCAGCGATAGCACGATTCGAAGTTTCATGTACAACGCAATCTTCAGATACTGGATACAGAGTTACATAATTTAAATTTTAATATAAATATCTGGTTAACGTAATGCTACCGGTGAGAAATAATATTTATTAATATATACTTAATTGCTCAGTTATATCACATCGAATATTCTCTTATTAACATCAGCACTCAATATGCGATATCTTATATATATATATATATATATATATATATATATATATATATATATATATAAATATAAAGAACAGTAAGATATTTAATCCGGTGTTCTTATAGATATTTTTATTTTTACAAAATAGTGCTCAATGTAAATTTACAGAGCATTAACATTATAAATTAATTGATTTAAAATATTTTTTTATTACACAGTTCTAACCATGTTTCAAAATGGAAGCTAAAAGCCACGAATTTAATTTTGCAATTAAATTTTGCAATTAAATTTAATTGCAAAATTAAATTCGTGGCTTTTAGCTTCCATTTTTGAAACATGGTTAGAACTGTGTAGCGAAAAAACCATATTTTAAATCAATTAATTTATAATATATATATATATATATATATATATATATATATATATATATATATATATATATTTCTGCTCAGGAGAAAATTATGATTCGGTAAATGTCAATGAGAAGCTGAAGTTGAATTATTCTATTTGCTGTTGATGTTACCGTCCCCAATATACTGACTTCTTAAGATGTGTCTTTTACTGACAATTATGGATTCTGTTTTCTTACAGTTAATAGTTAGCCCTTTCTTCTCGCTTTCCTTTTAAAACCTTATTGATATGTTGAATAAAGATAAGGATACGTTTTAACTTTTCACTGAAATGTAACAGTGTTCAATTGGTCTTCATAAAAATACAAATAAAGAGAAGTCGAAAAAACAATCGAGTGAAGAGAGATTTTCTACAGACGATACAATATTTTCGTAAAGTCCCAAGTAAAATAAATGCGTCAAAACGTTTTTTTTTTGTTGTTGTTGTTGTTTTTTTCTTTGTTTCCTAACTCACCCTCCACAAAACTTCGTCCAGACTGGCAGTCTTCAGGTCGCGAAGATTCTTGGAGCTGGTAAGAGGTTGATCGGATCCGATAGAAGGCGTGTAGATAATCAAAACAAACAATGACGTTTGCCGAGTGGATGAAGCTTTTAAAGAACGGGGCAGTTTCTGAATGAAATGTTCAACAAGTTGTTCGAAGATGGCACAGGTTGAAAAGTCCGACTGGAGAAGAGTATAAACAATTAAGCCTTTGTGAAGATGGTGCCCTAGGGAAGCAAGCATTTATCTATTAACAGCTATTTGATCCTGAAACCGTTTAGGGCACTTGTTTTTATTATGAGAATGGGGTGTATTATTTGTGTTTTTTTAATTCTATTTTATTTTTTATTTCTTCCTTTCTGTTTTCCTTATTTATATATTCTCTTTTCAATAGTTTTGTTGTCTTAATGATACGTTCTGCGCAAATTTGGAGAAACTGTGACATTTGTGAGTCTCAGAGATTTTGCAGTTACCACATAAATACTATCACTTGCACGTTCCCTCTGGCTTTTCTACAAGTATTTTCACGGCAACTGTTTCGACAAGCTACTTTCGTTGGTTGCCAGACTGCAGGAATTTAAGCGAGCTACCATGCTGGCATCTCGGTCCTACCCCTTCATTGTAAAAACGGTTAAATATAACCGTCTATTCTACTCCAACAGCTTCTTCTCTCACACTTCCCGTCTGTGGATCTCCCTTCCTCTTACTTGCTTCCCCGATGACTATAATCTTCAAATATTTAAGTGTAATGTCAATCGACATCAGACACCCTGAGCTTGTTCCTTGCCCATCTCTGTATCCTTTCCTCAAATATGTTACTTTACTCTTGTTCTCAATCCTCTCTAACCCTTGCGTGCTAGTGGCACTCCCGCCTTGCTTGGGGTGAATTGCTTTAAAATATATATATATATATATATATATATATATGAGCTTTTTTCTTGGTGCCCCGACTATATGAATTTAAGTGTGCTACTAGATTGACATCTAGTTTCCACCCTTTTACTATTGAAAGAGTTAAATGTAACCGCCTCTTCTACTCCGACAGTTTCTTTTCTCGCACTTCCCGACCGTGGAACTTCCGTTTCTTGCTTTCCTGATAACTACAATCTTCAAAAATTTAACGCCAAAGTCATTCCCTTCATCTTTTATCCTTTTCTCAGTCCTCCTTACACCTAGTCTTTTCTCTCACATTCACTGTCTGTAATACTCTGCGTACTACTGGCATTCCCGCCTTGCTTGGGATGAAATAGTAACAACAAAGGTTTAAAAAGATTATCACTTGATTTGCATTATATTTAAATCTTTGAAAATCATATTCGACAGGAAAGTAAAAAAAAAGTCGAAAAAGCTTTCCACAAGCAAGAAATGCGTGAGAATAAAC
>CAHIKZ030000065.1:755000-795000 GCA_903632075.3 Acanthosepion pharaonis | reverse complement strand
CTTTATCAAGGCAAATGTAAGGATTTTATTTTGTGAAAATATTTATATAGGAGAACAAAAATGTTACTGTTTTTTCAAAATTTTTGGTATAGTTGAATATTAATCAGGTTAACGGGAAGATCAGACAAGTCCATGGGCGTGAGGGGATATAGAGTCAAGATACATGACAACAAAAATACAGAAAAACTTAAAAGAAACCGTTAAATGCATAAACTCATGCTATTCAAAAATATAACACATGAATCAATACAAAATAATCTAAAAGCTAAATATATATTAAATACTAATTCATCTTACTTATTATAAAACCCAGTGTGTGTGTGTCTGTACGTTTATATATTGGATCGGATTTCCTACATTTTTCAACCGATTTCAACAAAACTTCACAGAACTGCATAAAATTACATTGCGGTGGTTAGTACAAGGCCAAAAATTGGAAAAACACAATTGTTTTTGCATTAAATCAATTTGAAAACACGATTAAGAGGCATTAATGAAAGGGGGACAACTCATACCCAGTTGTACTTATTAATATCGAGTTATCGAGTTATACTTATAAAACCCAGGTTGGTTGTGTGTGTGTGTGTGTGTGTGTGTGTGTGTGTGTGTGTGTGTGTGTGTGTTTATATATGGGATCGGATTTCCTACATTTTTCAACCGATTTCAACAAAACTTCACTTTTTTTGGCAGGTAGTGTTTCTTATTGTCTTGCACACTTTTTTCTTTATTTTTACATTCAGAATGCTTTAAAAATTCCATTTACAAGACAATTGTTTATAATAAAATTCTATTCAATCGGTAGACTCATAACGACTGTAAACAATGTTTTTGCTTGAGTTTGGGTTTAACCAATTCGTAAAAAAAACCAAAAAAAAAACTAATTAAGACATGCGTGTCCGTCAACCTTAAACTATAATCTTTGTCAATTTAATTTTTCAGTCTTTATGATGGTCGATATCTGATCTATCTCTTACTGTTACATCCCCGGCAACGCCTGGCTCTCCTGCTAGTATATATATATATATATATATATATATATATATATATATATATATATATATATATATATATATATATATATATATATATATATATATATATATATATATATATATAAAATATCGTAATCACTTTCGTTTATTAGACATTGAACTGTATTAACTCACATTCCATCTGCCTTTTCCACTAGCCTGATAAATATTCATGAGCACGCTTATAGCAGCAACTTTGAGAAAACGATAACATTTTTGCTTTTGTATATAAATACTTGTCACAAAATAAAATCTTCACATTTGCTTTGTAAGAGTCTCCCAGGAAACGAAATGCCTCAATTAAGTTTTCCTTTTCTCTTCATTCATATATATACATTTTTTATAGTTTATGTGATATAGTATTTTACTTTATCAGTAAGTATTTGTCGGGTTCCTGCAATTTAATTGAACTGTTATTAGATAAATGGCAAGTTATTCGGCGTGATAATATTGTGGGTATGTAACCAATGTATGTGCTGTTTTTTGTTTGTTTTTTTTATTATTATTATTCGAGATTAATTCTCCAAAGGAAAAACCAGATTAATATACAACATTGCGTTGTTGAGTTTTGATTTTTGTTACATCGTTGGTGGTGATGCTGTTGAAAAAAATTTTTTTATAAGTGAAGAGTTTAATTAGTTCGTGTTATAATCTGTAGGTAATATATATATGTGTATGTGTGTGTGTGTGTGTAAAAATTCAGATATTACTAAAAATATATTTGTAAAAGGACAATATGAATAAAGACAAAAGGAAAATTTTTGTTAGCCGACGCTTTTCGTCTTCTAATGGACTTTATCAAGGCGTATGAATTTTATTTTTCAATGTCGTTAGTTTTTCAGAATTTTTAAATAATAATTTTTTCAATTTTTTTTTCATAATACTACAGATTAAACATTTCAGATCACGAATTTTACAAAAAAAAATATTAAATTTTATAAATATTAATAAAGAGGTCCAGTTTGCTATGTAAATGCATTGTAAACTGACCCGCCCTACGGAAATCAAGATAGGTATCTTCATACAGCGTTATTTCTTAAAATAAATGGCTGATGTAATGTAATAGGATAGTTGAATTCGAATTCCAGTCGATTTTGTCGCACTCACCTTCATACATATGCCCTTTAGAAACATCTCTTCTCCCTAGCTATGATCTGAATAGTAAATATCTGGATCGTTATCTCCCAAAAAATATTAATGAAATATTCAATCGTACAGAAAGAATTATTATTGCGAACCAAAACATGTTTCCTCTTTAAATAATGTACAAAGGATTGATAAATCTTAAAAAAAAAATCAATCAATATTTAAAACATTTTTTGAAGTTCGTAACCTCGAGTGTTTAATGGATATATGAAGAAATGGGGATGGATTGTAAGAATTTTTTTTTTCTTAATGATTTAGTGACATAAATAAATCTTACTATTTAACCCATAGAAGAGGTGGATTCAAACCTTTCCCTACACGGAATTGAAATATTGTAATTGAATATATTGAACACAACTGGAATTTGATTTCGGTTCTCCGATTTCTCATTCTGAGCCTTTACCCGCACCACCCGCACCACCCGCACCACCCGCACCACGGGGACATCCAAGCTTACAGCACTTGGTATTCCCCAGCGGTCACCTATCTAGGTACTGACCAGATTTAACGTTGTTTAACGTGTGTGATCGAACGAGAATCAGTGTTTCAACATAATTTGGCCGTATGCCATTTTAAGAAATCACGTGGCATGAGCATATTTTTTGGGGCTTTGGTAGGATGTCATTTTACAGTGATTTTTTTTTTTTTTTTTTTGTACAATGAGGTTTATTGTGTAAAAAAGGCCCAGGGACCACTCGAGGTAGAGTGTTAAAGAGTAATAGACAATTTATGCCGATAGGCAGGGAAGATAATGGTTAAGCATAGATTTGAATGGGTTAAGATTGTAGTGATCGACAGAGCAGTGGTTCGCAAGAAAAATCTGTTCGAGTAGAACTTCTCACCAATGGAATACGGAAGGAATGTGGCTATGTTTGCTATAATGTAAGTGGCCTGGCGGGTCCTAGCGGGTCCTAGCCGTGAAGGTTTGAACTGGAAGAACCAAGGAATGCAGTTCGTCCGAGCACCTTCCATGGAAGTTGCGATAGAACAGCTAGATGCTTGCCACATCCCGTCTGTGAGAGAGGGGTTGCAGGATGAAAAATAATTCGTCACCCACAAGGACTATGAGACGCTTTTGGACTCTATCGAGACTAGAGAGTGATGACTGGGCAGCTCCCACCCAAATATGACAAAAGTACTCTATTTTAGACCTGATCTGGCTCATATAAAGGTAAGGGATAGCATGAGGAGTCAGGTACTTACTGGAGCGGTACAGAGAGCTGACCATTTTACCTGCACTTTTTACGATGGATCATATGTACGAGTTCTACTTGAGATCAGGTGTGAGATAAAGACTCAATAGTCTCTCAAGGCACGGTGCCTCCTCGAAGAGACATCCATTCTTCGAGACTACAGTAGTTCGGGGTCAGATCGGCGATGATGGAATTGGTTTTCGAGGCATTGAATATAACCAGCCAGTTTTCTTCCACTACGCAGTTAGTGCTAAATCGGATGCCGATCTCTGATCATCAAGAATTTTAGAGGTACACCCCTATATTGTCGTATCATTTGCATAGATGTTCATAAATGACATGAGTATATGCTTAGGTAGATCAGGCACTTAAAAGAAACCGACCATTTTATTGCCTCTTTAGCGAGGGATCGTATGAACGAGTTCCACTGGAAGTTAAGGGTGAGTTTAAGCTCCAATATTCTATCAAAGCACGGAGTCTTCCCGAGGGACATCCACTCATATCATGACTGATGGTAGTTCGGGATCCAATCGGTAATGATATAATATAGCCAGTTTGCATATAAAATTGGACCTAATAAGGTGAATTTTTCGGTATAAGGACTTCTAATACAGATAGAAACTGACTTTTTCTTTTTCTTTTTTTTTTTTTTGTTTTACTTCTTTTTCATATGGATTTAATATCTTTTGCAGATTAAAAAAAAAACTTTGAGAGTTTTGGCGATTAACAAAAATGGCCGATCAAGAAGCATGCTCCAGGATTGAACAGCGGTCAGTTATCAAGTTTTTGGTTGCTGAAGGGTGCAAACCAGTTGAAATTCATAGGAGAATGTCAACTGTGTATGGTGCCACATGTTTCAGCCAAAAAAATGTCTACAAGTGGGCTAAATTGTTTAAAGAAGGACGGAGCAGTGTTGAGGATGAAGACAGGCCTGGGAGGCCTACAGAAGTGAGGTCTCCTGAGGTGATCGAATCAGTCAATGACCTCATTCAGTCTGACAGAAGAACTACTGGGAACTACTGAGGCAGGTCAAAAAAAAGACATAAAGAACAAACGCAGGGGTCATCAGTCAGAAGGAGTCATCTTGCATCATGACAACGCAAGGCCTCACACAGCAGCCCAAACGGTACAGACCATCAACGAGCTGGGCTGGGAACTGCTCCCTCATCCCCCTTACAGCCCAGACCTTGCCCCTCCAGACTTTCACCTGTTTGGTCCCTTGAAAACGTTCACGAGAGGCACGAAGTTTAAAAGTGACGATGAAGTCAAAAGTGTTGTGAGCGACTGGCTGAGACATCAGTCCAAAGATTTTTACTCTGAAGGAATACGGAAGCTTGTGCACAGATGGGAAAGTGTGTGACAGTGCTGGGAGACTACGTTGAAAAAAAAGTAAGCTTCTATCTGTATTAGAAGTCCTTATACCGAAAAATTCACCTTATTTATTTAATGACCCTCGTATATATATATATATATATATATATATATATTATTCGTGATCTGGAGAATTCGTTCTCTTACAATATGAAAAAAAATTAAAAAATAACTGGTTATTTTCGGTTGCAGTGTCTATTGTACAACCGACTTAGGAAAATACCTGAGCTAATGGCTGGATGAATACACGTAGAAGAAATTTTCTATATATTGAAGAGTGTCATAAAAAATATTCTTCATTCTCACGGGAGCAGAAAAAAAAAAGGATTCATGCGTGACCATTGGCGTTGTTTGAACGCGAGGGACACATCTTATCTGATTCTCTCTTGGCCGTTATCACGTCGGTCAAAATACTTATTCTGTAGACGAATCTATTGTCACTTGTCCAATCGCGAGATCTGTTGACTCAGAATGACACAGTCTGGTAATAATAATCATGTTTACATTCATTTTCTATTTTTATTCTTTCATTTTAATAATGAGACGGCGATGTAGTTGTTATGCTTATATATGATCGCAATAAAATACAACTAAAATTGATACACTAGAATTGTGTGTCCTCGTGTGAACGCGTAGGTATGTTTGTGTGTCCTCGTGTGAACCCGTCTTCGTCACAAATGAAAAAATAATTGTTCTTTTCCAGAAAGACTCTATAGCGTCAATCACTCAAAAAAGCTGGCAAAAAACTGGCATTTATCTAATGTTTAATGTAATACGTACTCAGTCCTGACCGTTTTTTTTTTTTTTTTTTATTATTATTTTAACAGGAATAGCAATTTATCGCTTGTTTCCTGTTTAGGATTGAGTTTCCGGTTCCTTCTAAAGTCACATTCTCTTTTACTCCCAGTACCCACTTGCGTTTTAGTGAGATTATCGCCTTGATTGGGGTGAATTGATTACAAAATGTACCAAAGACAAAATCGAAAATTATATAACTATAGAGCAAAGGTTATTTACCCGGATATATTCTCGAATATTTTTTACTTTTTTTCTTTACATTTTTATGCTGCCGATTAGGCGTTATCTTTGTTTTGTGGTCTTAACATCAAGGCTACGCACAAAATAACTTGTACCTGGAATCTAAGGCAGGAATGAAAATTCGGACTGGCAACTGAAAAACAAATGTTTTAGGGAAAATATTTATTCAAATGTAACATATAAACGAAACATTCGAAAATTTTCTATGGACTAAGTGGGCGATTATAAAGTCATCGTTTGAAGTCCGATTTCGCAATTGACATCTGACAGTCAACATGTTAATCATCATTCGTGTCAATTAAATACATCAATAACTGATAATATAACATTTATTTTACACACCTATTATGAACATAATCTTGCTTATCAATATATGCAACTCGGGATTCAATATTCACCCAATACAAAACCCAAGAGACTCCCAAGGCTGAGTATGGCCGTAAAAGGAAAAGTAAGTGCGGATATATAATATATATATATATGTGTGTGTGTGTGCGCGCGCGCGCACGTGTGCATGTGAGGATAAGTAGGATAGATAAAGTTTGGGCCTAGACTGAAAAGGATAAGATTGTATTGTTCAATAACGTCTCTTGAAAAAAAAACTGAATGCAACTTCTTTCTTACTAATGAGATGCAAAGGGAATGAGTACGATTCGACTCTATGCACGTGACATGTCGTATGCTAGCAGTAAAGGTCAGAACTGGTGAGACTAAAGAATGTAGCTTAAATCCCCGCTCACGGTGACTTTTTACTTCACAAGGCAACACAAAACTTCAAATATCACTCACAAGTCTTGGCTCAACTGGTGGTATGGTTTTCAGGCACTTTCTTCCTCAGACTGGTAACATAAACAAGTCACCTTCCCAACAAGAAATCGACCATAGTGAAATTTAATACCCAAGGGTCAAACAAAAAAAGAAACCGTTAGATATATATATATATATATATATATATATATATATATATATATATATATATATATATATATATATATATATATATATATATATATTTGTGGGTCTGATGAATTGAATCGGATCCAGTGTAACCAATTAAAACCATGGAATATTAGTGTTTGAGCCTTTTACATTATATTCTTGGTCTGTTCTGAACATTCCTGGATTCTATCCTCTTGAAATTTATATACATATATATATATATTAAGAAATAGACAAAGTCCGACAATTTATTTATTAAAGACATTTTTATGTTTAACGTTCTTTTTATAGATACAAGTATTTAAGTAAATGTTCTGTTTATAATAAACAATATTAATAACATTTACCGGCCTGAATGTCTATGAAAATTTCTCGACATTCAGGCCGGTAAATGTTATTTAATACTGTTTATTATAAACAGAGCATTTACTTAAATACTTGTATCTATAAAAAAGAACGTTAAACATAAAAATGTCTTTAATATATATATATATATATATATATATATATATATATATATATATTGACCACTAATATTATCTATCTATCTATATATATATATATATATATATATATACAAGTATAGGATTGGTGTAGATGCAATAATCAAAAACACTATTCTTGAAAGAGTGCTCAATATAGAGTAGAGCAAATATTATTTATTCAAAAATTATAACATATACACAGATATTATTTATTCAAAAATGATAAATAATCAAAATTAACTCTAATATTTGTATTATAATTTATAATATTTATATTTATATATAATACATTAGCTATAATATTTATATGATATCGATATAATTCAAAATAACTGATGAAATGCAGCGTGTCCTTATAGGAAGTCTCATTAACTACATTTGTTTTAACTCCACAGATTAAACATGGTTTTGTCGAGAGAAGAAAGAATTGGACTCTTTTTCTATAGTATCCTAAAGAAGGTATACTCCATAAAAATCAAAGATGAAAAACCCTTGACTGTATGCAAATACAATCAATGTTCAGTCATTGCATCGAGTTGATGTGAATCTTGCAAAGCGCATCCATCTTTGTATCAGAAATGATGGAAATCATATTGAAGATGTTATTTGTTAATAGTCCAATTCAATTAAATGCTGAAAATTTTATTTCTTGAAAATATGCATTTTTAACTTATGTGTCCAAACTTTAGGGGTACCCTGTATATTTCGTAAATATGGATGAACACGTTTTTCTTAGAAAAAAATATTTCTTTATGCAAGACGATGCTAAATAATGGAAGAAAACTGATGAGTATTTCAATAAATCTGCTTCAAAAATACTGTATTTATGAAGTAGCCGATTAAAAACATATGGTACCTTCCGAACAATTGGCAGACAGAAAGCTTCTATCAAAAATGAAATTTCGATTGCTATTTTGATGTGGTGCCGTCTGTTTTATATGAAGAAATCGAACAGTTCACAAAATCAATGGGTGAACGACTAAAATTCGTTTCAGAATATGGAGCATACATTTCACATTGATGTTGTTTTTGATAGCTTTGTCGATACTTTCGATGTTTTGTTCACCTCCAAATGCATGACCAGCCCTAAATATTCCTGTCTGCTTTAATCAATCATTTTCATAAATCCAATTTTTCTTCTATATACCTTGTCCGTTTAGAGCGTTGGCGATCATGGCTCTCCACAATTCCCTGTTCTTTTGTAGCACTTAATAAATTTTTATCTTTTTTATCTTGTTCTGCCATCCATTTCCTCAAGCTCGTTAGGTAGATTATATGTCGTTTTCCCCCATTCTTCTTGCCTTCATTCTGCCCGGTGAGTATCAAATCTTCCAAGCCCTCTTTTCTCGTTATGTGTCTTAGACATTTTAACTCTCTCTTTTTCTGATGTTACTTATGAGCGTCATTTTTGTTTCAATTTTCTCTAAAATTTCGTCGTTACTCGCATGATCGCTCCATAATAGTCTCACTATCCTTCTGTAGAACAACATTTTTGTTATTACGAATCTCATCCTCATCTGTGATATTTGTTTCAAATTCAATAGCAAATAAGAAGGTTGATATAACATAACAGTTCTTTTCTTTGTTTCTAGATTTCAGTGACACACTTTCATTTCTCTGTTAAAAATACTTTCGGGATATTTAAATTGTTGTACTTGCTTGATTTTGGTATCTCCAATTTGTAAGCTGGATATGGGCCTGTGTCTTTTTGCTAATATCTATGCAATCTCTCTTCTTGCAATTGATGTTTAGTCCTTCCTTCTCGCTTTCCTTCACTATCTTCTGTTGGAGTTCTTGTTTGCTTTCTCTGACTGTTATCAACACTATGGCATTTGCCTATCTTAGGTTCTTAAAAATGTGACTGTCAATAATGAATCATGGTAGGACTTCTACTTCTCTCAGAATCACTTCACTGGAAACATTGGATAAATCTGGTAAGAAGACATCCTTGTCTAATATCAGAAACAATTTTGTTTTAAAACAGTAAAGGTGTTCAGTTGTTGAAAGTTTTGGTCACGCAGAAACTTCGAAATCTACCCGATCATCATTATCATCATCAGCATCACTACAATCGCCATGACTGATTCATGATATTGATGATGATGTCTCGGTTGCATACAAGTGTCTGAATCTCTGTGAAAATTGACCTTCCATGTGACATGGTCGGAGCATTTCCTGTCGACCTTTTCGTCTTTTGGAACCTTGTAGGGTGGCAGGTTATTGGCTCTTATGACGTGTTCATACTAAGAAAACGCGGGTAAGGGGCTAAATAATATATCTTTTATTACACGGGAAACGTAGAGGTCATATTCTGGCCAGGTAGGGTTATATTCTTTGCTCATTTTATAGCTGGTGGTATAAATTTGCTTAGCATAAGTGATACTTCGAATATAAAGCAGGTTATCCTAGAATAACTCAACTTGTACTCTGGACTGGGGTGTACTTTTGATTACACGAGTTATGTCTTGAAATAAGGGAACCTCATTCTTTGACCGATGTCTGAACTTATCTTCATTTCATGTCCGATAAAATGAAAACGCTCAACCACAATGGAAGATGGCCATGTTTTTTTATTCTATCTTAAGACGGAGTGCGCCGATAGCGTAACCGCCATCATCAGTCTGATGACCAGTCGTGATCGAGGGTTACTGCGCTGATTAATGTCTGATAAACTCACGTCATATAACTCGGCTGCGTGCCAACATCCGAGTCTGAGAATTATCTTCCAGTCTACCCGGCGACGCTGCCAGACCATTTTACCCTCTCTGCCTCTTCTTTTGCCTAAGGTGATACCCTATATGAAGACAGTATAAAAGAATGTTAACTTTTATGGCGGTTTTTTTCTTCTTGATGGTAGATATGAGGTTTTCTGATGGATTTGTCTTTTGTCGCATGGTGTATCTTACTGATTTTGTTTTAGTTTTTTTTTGTTTTTTTGGAACGTGGTCTACGTAAGAGATGCCAAGGATGGTTCTGTAGATCTGATTTCTAATGATTGGATTCTTCGCAGTAATTCTTCTGTTAATGTTCAAGATTCCTAAACGTAGACACAGAAGTCAACAGTTTGATCTTTGATTTCATATGGTCTTGACTTTTCAAATGGTTCTTAGTTTTGCAACAGCTGCCATTGTTTGTGATACCCTTCAAATTATTTCTATTCTGGAGCCCTCTTCAAAGATAATCGAGCTAAGATGTTTGAAATGACCCCCTACATTAAGTTTCTGGCCACAGGCTTTCACCTTGGATGATAGAAATTTCTCATTGTTCATCATGAGTTTGGCATCTTCGGAATCTATATCTATACTATATCTGGAGGATATGTCATCTAGGTCTTTGACCAGACTGACAAGTTCCTCTTCCTTGCCATCTATTCTCAGTTCTCTATTCAACTTTTACTCTATTTTCAAAGTTACAATCCCATTACATTATATTTTTTCATGTTTGTATCTTTATCATGATCCACGACCTAAGATGGTAGTGAAATGATAGTTGGTTCCTATGACATGTTCATACCATTTCAACTTTATCGTCTTGGGAGTGGTTATGAGATTTTCCAATGGGTTAGTTTCTTGTCTGATGGTGGCTTGTAATGTCATTTGTGATGCAGTCTAATGCTTCTGTAGCTTCTCGTTTCTAATTGGATTCTTTGCTGTAATTCTCCTTTTAATGTTCAAGATTCGCAAATGCTCTCATGTATAAAACACATATAAAAAGAAAGGTTACTCTAATAATAATTGAAGCAACCAAGATTTTTTCTCATTTTTTAAAAATTTCTCATCAACGTAATCAGTAAAAAATATAATGCTTCCTATTTAGATAAACAGCGACATCTGAAGTTTGGAATTAAAAATAATTCATTTTGACTACAATTTATTGGGTGTCATTGAAAAAACGAAACGAAATTTCTATTGAAACGTTGCTTCTGAGTAAAATAAACAGCGACATCTGAAGTTTGGAATTAAAAAGTATTTCATTTTGTCTACATTTTATTGGGCGTCATTGAAAAAAACGAAACGAAATTTTTATTGAAACGTTGCTTCCTAGTTAGATTAAGAGCGACATCTAAAGTTTGGGATTAAAAATATTTCATTTTGACTACACTTTATTAGGCGTCATTGAAATAAAAATTTCAATGACGCCTAAGCGTTAGCAAATTTCAATGACGTTTAAGTGTTATCAAACTTTAAAATGTGCATACGGCATGGACACTATTTTAGATTATATGGGGAAGAACTGAACTCATATGACGGTATAGGTTGTCTGTCATTGGCGAGTGGGGCCTGAGATACGGTTGCAACGGACGTCTACGGTGAGTCTGTTGCGTGCGTAAATGCCATTGGTGGTTGGCCTTGGCTGTCGGCGCGAGTCGATGGCGCGCTGACAGGTCGGCTAATGTCTAAAAAGGAGATGGAAGGAAAATTGGTGGAATGTTTGACGGATATCATCGCCAGAGTTGCGACTAGGTTGAATGTGCTAGATTGCTGGTTTATCGTTCTGATGATTCATGGTCGGAATATGCTTACAAGCAGATGCGTTGGCGAAATAGCACAACGTTATGGAAGAATGACAAGTGTGTATTCATGAAGTTACTGGTGGTGTCAAATCAGTAGATGGGTTACAGTATAGCAGTTGAACTATACAATGCCGGAAAATAAAATTGAGTAGATGTTTCAATTTACTTATTAAACGCACAGGTATTATAGCTAGTTTACTGTATCAAGAAGAGACAGTTGGAATTTCTCGGACACATAATCTGGAAAGCAGGCACGAAAAATCTGATACTCACAGGACAGACTGAAGGCGAGAGGGACAGGGGAAAACAACGCATAACATACTTAGCGAGCTTGAGTAAATGGATGACGGTATTCCGCAACTCTGGCGATGATATCCGTCTAAGTATGGTTTAGGGGGAATAACTCAAGCTCGCTAAGTATGGTTTAGGGGAATAACACAAACACAAAATTTATTAAGAGCTACAAAGGAAAGGAAGTTGGGGAGAGCCATGATCTCCAACGTCCTGAATGAACGCAGCAAGTGCAGAAGAACTGTAAATGATCAGAAATGCAAACCTTTTTTGTTCTATGTGCTGCGTTCCCTTTAGGACATAGGTGATCATGGCTCTCCACAACTTTCTCCTAGCTCTTACCAGTTTTTCTACCTTCGCTAAGGTTCACGCCTCCCGTTCACACAATGTTTTATACCGTAACTATGAAGACTAATAGGTATGTCCTTATCCTCATAAATACGTTGGATATTATTGTAATTCGGGATAATATGCTAAGTAGTGCACCACTAGCAGTGGTTTACCTACTTCACGTCGCTGGCGAGTATTGTATTTTATTGATGTTATAAAGATTACCATTTTATTTCTAACCTCCGTTTTGGTTATTCCTCATTCACTAACACTTTCTAGGTTACAACATACAAGCTCGTTGCCTTCACCTATCTCTCTTGCTCTCAGTATGTCATGTAAGGATTATGTTTTCCAAGACCTCCTTCCACATTATCTGTTCAAGTAATTTCAGCTGTGTTTTCCTGGTTTTAAGTATAAGTGTCCATTCTGATGCAATTTTCTTTAAGACCTCCTTGCTGCATACACGCTCTGTCCATGGAATTTTTAGTAACCTTCTGAAGAAACATATTTCAGCTGCCTCCAGTTTTCTTCTCATCCGTGGGGAGATTGTCCAACATTCACTGCCATATAAGACGATGAAAATCACATAGCAATCCAGAACTCTTTTCTAGCATTTTTTCGTTTCTCAACACCTTGCTTAGCTTTTGGAATGGTTCTTTCTCTAGTCAAAAGTGCGTTCGGGTCTCGATGTCGCGTATTCCGTCTCCAGTGTCCATTTTCCAGATATTTAAATTTCTGCACCTGCTTGATGTTTTCTTTTTATCTCCAGTGCCAGGTTTCCTAAATTACAGGTGTATAAACGGTACATATACCCAATTATTAATACACTGTGTATCCTCTTTAGACGTAAAAAAGCATGTCATCTTACATATGTCAAATTATACCCTGCATTACACTATTCCATTTTTCTTGCATCAAATGACGAAAGTTAACGGAAACACCTCTGCAAGTTCCGAGTTTCTTTTACGTTCTGCAACCTCGGCAGTTATTAAACATTTTTCTTTGTCATATCAACATTAAATGGTAAATTATAACATTAACCGTTTCCTCATAAGGAAACATTCGGCGTTCATTTACAGAACAGCCAATACTACAGTCGGTTGAAATTTATAAAATATTTCTGTTGTAAGAGTTTTTTTTTTTTCGGGAAATAGGTTTCCTCAAGGTCTGTAATTATCATTGTCTTTTCCAATACTGTTGTGGGCTTCCGGTCTAAACTTTTCTTCGATGTAGTGGCAAACGTCAACAACTTGATTATCTCAACATTTTCTCTTGGAGATACATGCGCTCTCCATTATAGTTGCTGAAAGTCCGCAAGTGATATGGTTTTTATTATTTGTTCATTTTTCTTGTTATTCTGGATGCCAGCCCACGATATCTGAAGAATGAAGGTCCTCACTAAGACCTACAGGCTTCATTTTCTCGAAGCCATTTTAACCATTGATCTGAATAAGCAGTTCTATACAGCAGAGAGTTTATTTCTGAATGAGAAACTATATATTAATAGGTTTATAAAAAAAATAAAAATGTACTTAATCAAAGAAATGAAATAGCTATTTTTTGCCGACATTGTCAAAAATTTTCTTTAAGTAATGTTAAAAAAATAAAAAAATAAAATAAAAACTGATAAATCAAATGCACATATTTATATTTGATATTTAAATAATAATTTTTAAATAATGTAAGTAATTCTATTACATTTATTTGTTTTAAAAGATGTATAGTCTATTAGTAATTAAAATTAAGAATAATATTTTAAAATTGTAGTTCAATACGACGTATTCATATACAAACAACCCTTTTAGAAAAAAACCTTTATGTATACAAGTACAAATTTAACGGCGAAACAAAAGTGCCGAAAAACTTTTTGTTGTTGAAAATGACCAGACGACAGATGTCACCATTCGTTTAAAAAAGCACCCCTGCCCCACCTTAGCTTAACCTCTTTTCGAAAGTAACTCATATTTTGATACAATTAGTTGTCAGTGAAAATGAATACCCTACCGCCCCTTGTTAAAATGATTGGATTTCCCCATATCCATAGAAACTAATGTTATGAATATATGTGCTTATAAAACTCAATAAATATTAAAATAAGTTATCCCAAAATTTGCTTGAAAATGAAACAGAACTAAGGACTTTAATTTAATTCTAATTGAATTTGAAGTTTTTAGTTTCTGTTTTTAAAACATGGTAATTCCTGTGTAGTGATATAACCATATTTTTAAATAAGTAAATTTGTAATATTTATTCTCTGTAGATTTGCATTGAGCACTGTTTTGTAAGAATAAAAATATTAATAAGAACGCCGGATTATATATCTTACTTTTCTTTCTCTTTATTATATGTGTGTGTGTGTGTGTGTGTGTGTGTGTGTGTGTATTATTATATGTGTGTGTGTGTGTGTGTGTGTGTGTGTATGTGTATTAATGTATATTTGGGCAGAGATCTTGCAATAATCTTTCATTAAATATGGCAGACAAGGAAGATTTAATTCATTTTTGACTAAGTTTTTAAAGCGTCCTTCGTTTTTCCGTTTTGTAGGAGTACGGTAGTACAAATATTCACTGTAATTTTCATTATCCTAAATGCTTTCGGCCACTTCCATAGCCATTTTCAAGGATGTTTTTTTTCTCTGGTTTTATTAGTTTTTCCTCATGTTTTGACTGTTACGTTGCAATTTACCTTTGTGTTGTTTTGAACTGGAGCGTTCATTTTGAGCCTGCACGTGTTGCGCGCGGCTAGAATTAACATGAGCATCATTCTATTTTTTTTTTTTTTAACTTTTAACACTCTATTTCCACAGTTAAATAATTTGAGGTTGAGAGTAGGAGATAACTGTTTGATATACAAGGCCTCTCTAATAGCAAGATGTTTTTGATAATAGGATTTATATAGAATTTTAGTATTTTCGACCAGAATAGTTGATAGATGTTTTATATAGCATTTTGATCTAATAAGTGATACGTGAGATGTCTACCCAAGGAGTTTTGCCTTCAACCGGGAAGGTAAAGCCTCTCTTAAAATGGAAATCCGCTAACCTTAATCTCACTAATCAAAATAACCCCATCAAATCTAGACTAGAGTTCCTGATCAACAGTTGTATAATACCGGGGTGTTTGTAGTGCCATGTCGCGCATGAAAAGGTGTCCCTGCAGTCACCTCCGGTGGGCAACCCTGAGGCCACATTATGATGCAGGTGTGCCAACTCTGTCCACGTCACGGTCGTCACTGTCTGCATCTTTTACTTCGGGCCTTCTCATCTTCCAACGAAAATTCAACATGACTTCCAAAGACCGAAAAAGTAACCCTAAACCAGCCACTCATAAATCACCTAAACCCCTCAACATTTCGTTTTCCAACATCCGTGGCATTAGAACAAACTTCTGCAGTATGGAATCTTTCCTCACTGCAAATTGCCTGGATATACTGGCTCTCTGTGAGACTAACCTTGTCTCGTCTATCCCCTCCTCTGATCTCTCGATCCCAGGGTACCTTCCTCTCCTCAGAAAAGACTCTCTAACCTACATGCACGGCCTTGGTGTTTACATCAAGGACCATCTCCCTCTGGTCAGAGAGTTGTCTCTCGAATCGCCAGACCAGTCGTACATGTGTCTCCGGCTATCTCTTCTCAATGCGGTAAGCTGTCTCTTCTTCCTTTACCGCTCTCCATCCTCTCAAGACTGTGGGATACTCGATAGCATTTCTGACAGCATAGACAAGGCTCTCTCCCTCCACCCGTTTGCCCAGATATTTGTGTTTGGCGACTTTAACGCCCATCATAACATATGGCTTAAAAATGCTACTACTGACCACGCAGGCATACAAACGCTCAATTTTTCAGTCTCTCAATCCCTTACGCAGATAGTTAACTCCCCCAATCGTTTTGCCTTCAACCGGGAAGGTAAAGCCTCTCTTCTCGATCTGTGTTTTACCTCCATCCCCGAGTCCTGTAGCGCCACGCAACTCTGCCCTCTTGGTAACTCTGATCATGCGGTAGTATGTGTTAACATCTCCTTCAACTCCACCCCCTGCAAAGAACCTCCTACCACTAGAAATTCGTTCTACACGTCTCTTTGCCTCCGCCCGTAATGAGTGTAAACGTGTCCTCAACGATGCTAAGTCACTATTTGCTGCTCGGATGAAGGAGCGTATTGCATCTCGCAAATTTGGCTCCAAAGATTATTGGCGGCTCTGCAAGAGCGTATTGAACAGTTGCAAACCCTCTATACATCCATTGTTCAACCAGTTCGAAGTTCTGACCTCCTCTGCCGACAAGGCTGAATGCTTTGCACGGAAATTTTCATTCAACTCAACGCTTGACTCTTCCGGTGTACCCATACCCGACTTCCCTCTTAGAACTGAATCCCTATTGAGTGGGTTACACATAACCCCGTCATTGGTATTGGACGTTATCTCCAATTTAGACCCCAACAAGGCTAGTGGTGGTGATGGGATACCAGCCGTTGTCTTGAAGAAATGCGCGCCTGAACTGGCAGCCGCCCTTTCTAAACTATACAACTACTGCCTCAAGGAATCTTGTTTTCCTGACTGCTGGAAGTCCTCTTCGGTTGTTCCTGTCTTTAAGAACTCTGGCGACCCCTCTGATCCTTCTAACTACCGTCCTATCAGTCTCCTACCCCTCTTCTGCAAAGTCTTCGAAGCCCTAATCAATTCCGAGGTGGTTAATCACCTCACATCCCATGATCTGCTCTCAGACAAGCAATATGGCTTCCGCTTTGCCAGATCTACAGCTGATGTGCTTACGGCCATCACTGAAACTGTCTACCGAGCTCTTCAAAATAACGGGGAAGCTCGTGCCGTGGCCCTGGACATCTCCAAAGCATTTGATAGGGTTTGGCATGCCGGCCTTCTTCGCAAGCTCCAGGGTTATGGCATTACGGGTCGATTGTTTGACCTAATACGATCATTCCTGTCAAACCGTGAATTGAAGGTCGTTCTCAACAGATTCTCCTCCAGTTCCTATTCCACGAACGCAGGTGTTCCTCAAGGCTCTATCCTAGGCCCCACTCTATTCCTTATCTACATAAATTACCCGCCTGATGCCATAAATTCCTGTTGGCATCTACGCGGATGACACCACAATTTATTCCTGCCTCAAAAAAAATCTAGTGTCAGTGACAAAATAACCTGGCCAAAAAGGTCTCGAAAAGGACCTCCAATCGGTTGTGAACTGGGGCAGGAATTGGCTGGTCAACTTTAATGCTTCAAAAACAAAACTGCTCTCTATTAATCCCCACAGAGATTTTTCCCTGCCATCCATTAGAATGTCTGACGCTCAACTTCTCGAGAGCAACTCTCTGCGGCTGCTCGGTCTCACGTTGACTGCTGACCTGAGATGGAACGAATACATTGAGTCAATGGCTTCATCCACCGCAAGGAAAGTTGGCTCCGTGCGCCGCGCCAAGAAATTTTTCTCCCCGGAGTCGATCCTCCAGATCTACAAATCAACAATTCGCCCTTGCATGGAGTATTGCTGCCATATATGGTCTGGTGCCCCTTCTGTTTGCCTCGGGGTCCTTGATAGGCTCCAGAGGCGGATATGCAATGTAATTGGTCCTGATCTGGCATCTCGTCTACAGACACTTTCTCACAGACGCGCCGTCGCCTCTCTCTGTCTTTTTTACAAATACTTTCATGGCAATTCCTCCGAGGAGCTGCATTCGCTGGTTCCAAGACTTCATGAATTCAAACGCCCGACGAGGCTGGCATCCCTCTCTCATCCCTTCACTGTCGAAACTCCTAAATGTAGCCGTCTCTTCTACTCCAAAAGCTTCATGTCTCGCACCTCTCGCCTGTGGAACTCCCTTCCCTATTCCTGTTTCCCTGATAGCCATAATCTCCACATATTCAAATGTAATGTCAATCGACATTTCCAGTTGCCTTGATCTATCCACTATCCTTCTCCTCATCCTTTCTTCTATCACTCCTATCTGATCTTGCTCCAAATCTTCTGTAACCCCTTGCGTCCTAGTGGCTTCCCGCCTTGCTTGGGGTGAAACGCTTAAAAAAAATATATATTATAAATTTTATATGTTTTTCTAGAATTACTTCAGAAGTATGGAGTTTATAATTCTTCGTATAGCGAATTCGTCCTGCTTATAATTCTTGTGCATCTGGTTGGAGTAATATATATATATATATATATATATATATATATATATATATATATTATATATATATTTGAACAATGACTCGACAATTCAAACGTTATTTGTGTTGAATAGTATTGATGAAAGTATCTTAATACTAAATAAAGCATAAATCTATGGTTCTGTATTGGGTAACAGAATGACAAAATGGAAAAAAAATATGTAATGCGTTTCGTGCTTCAGAACGACTTTAATGATATTACCATATATTTATTGATACAA
The DNA here is from genome assembly GCA_903632075.3 of Acanthosepion pharaonis. Lineage (NCBI taxonomy): Eukaryota > Metazoa > Mollusca > Cephalopoda > Sepiida > Sepiidae > Acanthosepion > Acanthosepion pharaonis. The sequence continues at coordinate 776,268 of CAHIKZ030000065.1, read as the reverse complement.
TGCGATTAATGCATTGCTGTTCAAGTAGAAATTTAATTCTCCACTTAGTATAGCAAAAGCGTTAACATTTCCCTTCTTCTCTACCGTGAGACGTTCGCAAGGGATAGGATATCTGACTGATGTTTCGATCTCGGCTTGAAGCAATCGGACGTCTAGTCACACTGAAGAGCTGTGAAAACAGTCCGTCTGCGGATGACAGTATATATATATATATATATATATATATATATATATATATATAGACACATACACAAACATATATATATATATATATATATGTATATATATAGCAAAACATATATATATGCACATATATAGCATACTATATATATTGATAACATCATATATATATATATAAAATAATATATATATTGATAGCATCATATATATATATATATAAATATATATATATATAAACATATATATATACATATAAATAAATAAATATATATATATATATATATATATATATATATATATATACAAGGAAGAAGAGGAAATATAAATTAAATTGTCGGTTATAATTATGCAACCAACGGAAATATTTTTCTATAAATATAGATAAATTTGAAACAATCTATCTATCTATCTATCTATATCTATATATATATATTTTTGACCTGGCTTGAAGCATTCCGTTGTCTAGTCGCACTGATGAGCTGTGATACTGCGAAACAGGCCAGTATGCGAATGATATTATATATATATATATATATATATATATATATATATATATATATATATAGAGAGAGAGAGAGAGAGAAAGATAGATAGAGAGAGAGAAAGACAGATAGATTATATATATATATATATATATATATATAGGAAGGTAGAGTGAGAGGGGGGAGAAAGAAACAGACAGACAGACAGATAATGAGACAAAGAGAGAGAAAAATGTTGAGATATACAGACAGACAGAAAGAGATAATCAGCCTAATATACATAGACATAATATCCTCCTTACTCTCTTTCTTACTGTTTCTCTCTCATACTCACTAATTGTTCGTTATGTATAAAATGACTGAAACGAAGATAGTATAGCGTTATTTTTACCATATTATAATACTGCACTTGATTCTATAGCTTTTCAATTACTTATGGAAAAATAACCTAAGTAGAATTCAAAGAAACCTTAATGAATCTGAAACAGGCTTTTGCGGGTAACAAGATAATTTAATGACCAGAATATAGAGAGGTGCTCGTTCATTTCCGTTTTTTTTTTTTTTTATACTTCTATCTTTTAAGCAACCGTCACATTTAATGCAGCTGCATTAAGAACCTAACCACTGCGGCTTCAGTCAACCCCGTTTGCATCGACGTTAAACTAAGGGGGAAAAAAAAGTTAGAGTAGCTGAGTTAACACCGGAATTTCAAGTCGTTACGCGCGAGTTAAGGGGAAAAAAGGCTCTGAGAGACCAATATGGCAGCTGAGTGTCAAAGTCAATCGCTTGAAAGGTCCGGTTTATTGATTCTCTTGAAGTTAGCTTTTGATTTTGATGTGAGAAGATAACCAGTTGCAGAAACGTGGCATCCGCTCAAGCATATGCATTCCGGACCTTATGCACACAGGCAAGTACATAGACACTTCGAGAACACAACTAAGGAGGGTGCACTGAATAATACTATGATAGATAGATAGATAGATAGATAGATAGATAGATAGATAGATAGATAGATAAGGATAATTTGATATATAGATAGATAGATAGATAGATAGATAGATAGATAGATAGATAGATATCAATATACTTTGATAGATAGTAAACAAGAGAATTAGCTAGATAGATACATAGATAGGTAGATAGATAGATAAGGATAATTTGATATATATATATATATATATAAAGAGAGATAGATAGATAGATAGATAGATAGATAGATAGATAGATAGATAGATATCAATATACTTTGATAGATAGTAAACAAGAGAATTAGACAGATAGATAGATAGATAGATAGATAGATATATAGATAGATAGAAAATTTCATAGACAGATAGATAGACAGACAGAAATGAAATGAGATAGATATATAGCAGAAAGAAAAGAGAATAATATGATTGATATATATATATATATATATATATATATATATAGTAAAATATTAATCCGTAGATAGATATGAATGGGGTGATATAGAAAGAAAAGGGTATTTGATAGATATATAGATAGATAGATAGATACAAAACACAAGAATTTGATAGTGAACGAACTTATATACATATGAAAAAAGATAGATATGAACAAACTCAAATTTCATTTATCAATTTATGTAATTCGGCTAAATATACTGATAGATATAAAGGGTCAAATATATAAAATATAGGTAAGCGTACCGATATATCAATATTTATATCTACATACATATGGTACGTTGTAGGAGACTGACAAGAAAAACTAAACAAAATATTTAGTTTCTATTATGCTTTTCTTGTCTTCAGAAAGATGTCTCCTTTAAAATAAAAAAAAACAAACAAAAGTACCTTGTCCATTTTGTTTAACTGAACATGTATTAAAGTGTGATTACTACCCAAATACACAACACCTCAATCTCTCTCTCTCACTCTCTCTCTCTATCTATATCTATATCTATATCTATATATATATATATATATGTATATATATATATATATATATATATATAGAGAGAGAGAGAGAGAGAGAGCGAGGGGGAGAGAGAGATGGATATACGGTAATAAAATTACAACATACCTTACATATAGTGCAGGTGTAATGAAACAGAACAAATATATATATATATATATATATATATATATATATATATCTCACACCTCTAGCACCACTTTGAGTTTCATGAAAGACGGTATCATAGGGTGCAAAATTCTAACATTTTTTCACCCAATGTTTGCGTTGTTCATGGAACTCAGAGTCGGGCTAGACGTGTGAGATATTATATATATATATATATATATATATATATATATATATATATATATATATATATATATATATATATATATATCAAGATAAAAAAAAATAACTGTCAGATTTATAATCCAGAGTTCTTTAACGTTTATTTTTAAAACACTGCTCAATACACAGTAGAGCATATTATAATTATTATTCAAAAATATGTATTCATCGCGACACAAAAATTCCCATGTTTCGAAACGAAAACGTCAGTCTTAAATTAGACTTAAAATTTAACGTTTATGTTTTATTTTTCAATCGATGTTGAAAAACTTTCGAAAAAATCATTTTTTTTAAAGTTATTCAACATCGCTTGAAAAATGAAACATAAACGTTAAATTTTAAGTTTAATTTAAGATTTAGGTTTTCGTTTCGTTTCGTTTCGTTTCGTGTATATATATATATATATACATATAATGTATATTTATACATCAAGTATTTATTAAAAAAGCTTTATTAAATTTCATCGATGAGGTATGACTGTTTCATTGCAGTTAAATTTTTCCAATTTTTTAAGATGTCGTATATAGGGATCAAAAATTGTGAATAAACTCTCAAGAGTTATTTTGTTGATTATTTTCTTCAGTTACTTTCAGCCGTCGCTGTCGTTATGAAGACCTGAATATAAAATAATAGGTCATAGTATTTTGAGTCCAAAAAGCACTCACTCCAAGGACAGCTTGCAAAAATATTGAATATGAGTACAAATAATAACAATAATAATAATAACAATACATCTGAATATCTGATACATTCTTTTCTAGTACGATCTATCTCCATGTTATTGCTTTACCTATAACGTCATCTTTGATTAATTTCAATCCCAACTTTCCAAAAATTCCTTGATGTTGCCCAAAGAAGCATGTCTTCAATATTGACAATATCCAGCTTAATCGATAAAACCATTATTAGTCCGATGTTGTCTTTTCCTGGTTGATGTATTCATTCATTTATTCGTTCATTTTCTATCGCTTATCAACCATTTGCAAGAGATCTAAAGTCAGAAAATATTTTTTTAAAATGTAAGAACTGTAAGATTGTAATATAATAATAATGTTTCTTAGTGATACAAGTCTTACTAATTAAACCATAACTGCTGGGGAGAAGATATGGATTCCCAAGGATATTTGCACGTAAATGAATAGAACAGACCCAACTTTGACATTACATTTAAATCTTTGAAAATCATATTCGACAGGAAAGTAAAACGTACCACAAGCGAGAAAAGAAAATATCAGTATAGAAGTTAATATAATTAATATGCATACACCTGGGTTTCCCCTCACAGTAATATGATTGGCTGGTGTCAGCCATAAATACAGACTGATGCGGAGGTACAGGACGATGCCTATTGGCTACGCCTATAGTCTTCGCCTATTGCCTACCACTACGACGAGGACCAGTCCATTACGGTTACTGCTAGATTGTTCCACACGGTTACAGTAGTCAACAATCACTTTGCTACTTCAAACAAATATATCCCTTTCTGGGACATATCAGAAGTTGTAGAAATTTCAAAAGCAAAATAAGACCTAACTGCCAATCTAGTACTGTGCTTATATCCGTGCAGACGTGGTACCAAAGAGGAAAGCTTATCAGAACAATTAGCATGAAAGTATTTGTAGAAAAACATAAAGGGGGGCTACGTTACAGCAATAGGAAAATGACTAAAGCCGAAATGTCAGGTGATGACCGATCATATTGCAGATTCTTCTTGATTGATTGATTTGTGTTTTGTTCTTTTGCAGGTTATATAAGCCAGAGAGCATTTTTAGATTGTAAGAATTTGGGGGGGGGTAATAATGATTTACTGATACATGTCTTACTAATCAACCCATAGCTGGGAGGAGAAGAGGTGGAATCATACCTTTCCCAGGGGTATTTTCATGTAGGTAAATATAGCAAAACAAATGGGAAGCGGAACTTCGATTAACAATTCCGAGTCGTTATTCATTACGTCAGTCGCAAATCCAAGTTTACAGTACTTGGTACTCCAAAGCGGTCACTCATCTAGATACTGATCAGGCTCGACTTTGCTTAACGTCTGTGATTGTATGGGAAACGGTGTTTCAACGTGATGTGGGCGTAAACTTCTTTTCTTGAGATGAAATCCATAACATAAGAATTTTTTTTTAACGCTGTCATTCAATTAGAGCCAATGAAACATATATATCGATGCATATATATTCCATAAATTTTTAAATAAGGCAAAAAAAAAAACCTCTATTAAACTATCGCATTTATAAGTTATACGTTTAACTCAACAAAAAAAAAATAACAAACAGTTCATCCACCATTTTGGTATTATAACTAGAAGAACGCCTACATCTGTTTGGAGAAGACAGCTATGGATCGTTGAAAAGTTACAGTGGGGATGATTCTTTCAAATACGAAATTATGTGTCTTGTACGGTCAATTGAAATATATATTTCCAATTTGATTTGGGTTGGATGGTTTGGTTTGTTTTACGGCATATCAACCTCAATGGGTTATTTAATGCCGACAAGATTATTATGGCTGGCTTCTTTTTTTTTTTTCAAAAATATATGGCTGGTAATTTTTTTTTCCAAAAATGTATTGCTGGTAATAATTTTATTGCTGTTAATTTTTTCTAAAGTATTTCCTATTTAAAATCTATTTTTACACTTTCATCGTGGTTTGACCTCTGTTTGGGGGTTAACTATTTACCCATAGCTGGGACTCTAACTGGTGCTACCACCCCGGGTCATTGCGGACCTGGGAACACCAGCAATTAAGAAGTGGTTTCACGCTCCTCAAAACCTCCTGATCAGTGGCCTTGCTGTTGGACGTCGTTTATCGTCTTACCCAGGATGCGGATGTAGTTGGTGTTCCTGTTTGAAATTTCCGATGAATCTTAATTCTTCAGTTGATGATTGAATAAAGCGCATGCGGAATTCTACGACAATAAAATATCTGTAAATGTTCGAGATTAACAACTCTAGCAAAATATTGCAAGAACAATCATAAATATGAAGGCCGTTATTTTCAGAAGCAGGACGGTACAAATGAAGATTTGAAATTGAAACCTTTTTCCATCTCATTGAATCATCTTCTGTTCTTTTTTACACTGAATCATGTCTTTTCTCTTTTCCCGCTATCAAAACAGAATAGTCCATTATTTATTGGTAGGGCGTAACGGTCGTGCTAACTAACGAACAGTGGGGGGATCTATCACACTTATTATATGATTATTAATTTGTATTTTTTTCTTTTAAAATTGTTTCTTTTTATCACAACAATTGCGTTTGGGTGTATTTTATCGAAACAATAAAATCGTTTTTTTTTTTTTTTAATTCTATGGCTTGTCTTAAATCAATATAGTTCATTAATAATAAACCTTTTTGAAGATCGCATTGAGATTTGAACCTGCATTCGTGAATTCCTATCTGACCTAGACAGCGCCTCTAGCGATTAGACCACGAAAACTTTACAACGGAAGCAAATGTAATTTATTTATATAGCTATATTCTTTATTACCTGGTTTTTAATTTGATGCTAAAAATGTTTGCTTCTACTCGTTTTAATGTAGCCGAATTACTTTGATAATATTTATTTAATTATTGGTTTCTTTCATAAAAGTTTCAGAACAATATATTTCTGTGTTGTTTAGCTGTCAATTCTCAACAGAGAGTTCTCCTGTGACCCGCTTATTTTATTTCTTTATATTTATTACAAGCTTAATTCGATGTCTATTCGCTTATAATATGTTGTTAATCTAATGGTTGAATCTCTCTTTTAACCCTGCGGCATCTTCGTCAGTCTTCTACTTGAGGGGTTGACATTTCAATGACCCTTGGGTTATGTCATAATTTTCTTCTTTCTAAACGAGAGAACAAAAACATAACAGACAGGCAGGCAGCGATCCCTTACGATTTCCGACGGCTATTATTTCTTTGGTATTGTGTCTTCTTTTGACACGTTTAATACATGTATCGTTGGAATATCAAATAGTCTTTATTAGAAGGTTATTGTTTTATGCTCTATTCATGGATGGAGGGTCAGTCCCGGTGATTCACAAACGGATGCTAGGATACAAGTCTCTTTTGGGCTTCCTTTAGCCAGTACTTCTTTCTTTTTTTTTTTTTTTTTTTTTTTTTTATTTGCCTCCGTCTTCCCACTTTTTCTTTTTCTTTTTCTCATTGCTGTCAGCATTTTTATTCATCGAAGGAAATTTTTTTTTTTTTTATGATTTCAAATTTGTTTAGAGTCCGGGATTGTTGCTGCCTAAGGCTATTTCCGGCCAGCGCGTTAAAAACCATAAATTTGAACGCCTCCCGTAATGTGATGTTTTTCAACCTCGACTCGCAGCTCCTTTCACTATTGTAGTGATTGCGATTCTCAGTGGATATCTCACTTCTATGGATTTGTAAGAGAGAAACATAATTTAGTATATATATATATATATATATATATATATATATATATATATGAATTGGGATCAAATATAGATCAAATATGAATCGGAAACTGACAGAATGATAGAATAAGGAACAAATAGGAAACGTTTAAAATCTAATATGTTTCGCTATTATTAAAGCTTCATCAGAGAATGAAATATGGAAAAATCATTTTATGGTGTTTTTATCTTTGTGTTGCTTAATTTTCGTTAGTTAAGCAGACTTCACATGCATTTGATATGTCAAGCATTTGTGTGTATAATTTATGTGTGTGAGTATATTATAGTTCTGGTATGTCTATGTGGGATTTGGATGATAATGCATATGTGCGTGCGTGTGTGTGTGTGTGTGCATAGTATGAATAGGCATTATTATTACATTTGCATGTTGATTTGGGGACGTTAAAAAAAAACGACCACACCGGTTGTGGTAGTTAAATATACCTTGATCCTTTTTAAGAATGGATTTGTTAAAGGTGATGCAATATTGTGTTTTTGAAGTGTGTTTATAGTTGGTAAGTTTTTAATCAGGATTCCTTCAAAGCAATTTCGACCTGAAGACTTATATTCTTTTTTTAATTCGGGTGAAATTTATAAAATCAAAGTTATGGCCAGTTTTGTACCTATGTATCACAAGAGAGTTTAAAGTGTTGTCCCCATGTTCATAGATGCGGACTTTTAGATTTCGAGACGTCTCGCCAATATAATTGTATCTACACTTTCTTTTCTTTATCCTTTCATATATATATATATATATATATATATATACACATGTGCGTGTGTATCTTTAACTGGACATAATTTCTTATTACATAATTACAGTAATAAAAATAGGACACTATTACACTTTCGTACCCCCCGTTGCTTTCTGTCATTCAGCAATAAGTTGCTTCAGGTACGATAGTCTGGAAACAGTTCGGTTTGTTATTGTTAATTATAAAAATTAAAATATAAATCTCGAGAAACAAATTCAATGTTTGTAAAACCCTAACTCTAAGCAAGGGGGTGCGAAAATGAAATAGTGCCAAAAATACTGTCGGATTATCTCTTCGTCACTGAGGCCCGTTGGTACAGTTAGTATGAGGTTTACCTTATATCGTAACTTTCCGGGTTTCAATTCTCGGTAGTGGATGCGCACTGCTGTTGAGTCCCAATATAGGACGAAACGGCCGTCCAGTTCTTTCTGCATTCTGTTGAGGTTTCTTCTAGACTCGATGAATTACTTAATTATGATTATCTTAATTTCTATGATAGGTGTGATACAGCGAAACAGTCTGTATATGGAAAACAAAATATATATATATATATATATATATATATATATGTGTGTGTGTGTGTGTGTGTGTGTGTGTGTGTGTGTGTGTGTGTATAGTTGAATAATACATTTCTGATGCATCAATGTTAGTCTTCAATGATGCACTGTCTTCATTGCCAATTTCGGGTTTTGCATCATATTTGTTTGGATCAAATAGCAACCCCGACCTGATTCCAAAAGAGTCAGGCCGGCTCCTTGTTAGCGTCGTGCTACGCACCTCGACATTGCAAAAAAAAAAATGCAGATATAGCTTGGAGTGCGACCGTTCTTATTGACATACGTCAGTCAACGTCAGCCAATGAAATAAAAGTTTTACCCCCCCCTCCTGTATAGTGTTGTCCTTTTACTCCATCCGGTTTTGATTCGAGCTATTTCCCCGGAGTCCATAACGATGTAAGCTGGCCTTCTTGCATAGTTTAATCCGATGTTTCTATGTTTTAAATACCAACCCCATAATTAGATAACAAAACCTTACTTACTATTTATATTACTGTTTCTAAAAAAATCATTATTCTTACTATTACATTAATCTTTCAGCCTCACTTTATACTCTTATTAACGGAATATATATATATATATATATATATATTAATATATATTTGAGCAGCAATCTTTTTTTCTAAAAAACATGTCCCATTAAATATGACAGACATTTAATTATCTGTCTATATTTTTGAGATGAGGTGTTATGTACACTATTTACATTATTCGGACTGTTGTCCTCATCTTTGTTGCCATATTTATCACAACGTTTCGACTGTTGTACGCTCCGGCCTTCTTCAGGTGGTTGCAATGTCGAACTGAACCCTTTATTTCGCTCGCTGGGGTAGACTGTTCTAGTTCCGCGTGTCATGTCTAATGGATGTCAGTTATCAGTTATCTCTCCTGTTAATTTCCCTCTGAACGTTCTCCACTGCCTTAACCAGGTATTGAAATCAGTGGCGTAGCTAGAGTAAACGTCACCCGAGGCGGTCAGCTCTGATGTCGCCCCAATGACCCCGATTCACCCTATGCTGAATGGTTAGCTGTAGCTAAATTTTCATACATGCTCTACCTCTACTTTACTCTACTGACCGGTACGTTACTGTTTACATGTATGATCCAAGACAAAATCCAATACCACAAAATAATCAGTTCAAATCAAAAGATTTTTAAAATGCAACTGTTCACTTTCAGAACAACTAAATACAAAACACGACAATACACAAAAGAATGACATTCGATACTATGATCTTAGAATGAATATTTTCTTGTTTCCATTTTGGCAAACTGGTCAATGACATCGTCAAAATCTGTTTGTCTTGTAAGCTCATTTTCAATGGACAGCACAGCCAGATACGACAGTCTCGACTGGCTTATGGTTGACGTAATTTTCTGTAGCTAATTTTCCGGTGTCCAATTTTCTGTTGCATCATTTTCTGGGTACCATTTAATTATCAATGATGTTTGAAAGTATTTTTCTTGACAAAAATGTTCTATTTAATTTTTAAGCATTTTTCGGAACATTGTAAATCAACTGCATTCTTTTAAAGGTTACCTAGAGAATTTATGCAAAGTTTATTTTTTTGTTTTTCTTTATACAAGTAAAATAAATTTACATCGTATTTTGATGTTATTATGATTTTAGTTTTAGTGATAATTTAAAAACAATAAATATTTATCATTAGTACCAATAATGGAAAATTAAGTTAAGAATTTAAAAGAATCGTTTGGGCACAAATTTTTCCGATACCGTTTCCGATACCCCCAAAAGTTCCGATTTTTCCGATTCTCGATTCCGATTCTGATTAATCGTCCCAACACTAGTAGATGTATTCAAAAGTATATCGCTAACTCAATGGAAAATTGTATCTCAGCGAATTGATACACAGGCAAGACTGAAATTGTTGCACTTTTGGCTTGGTATTTCGCTTTGTTGTTATTAATGATGCAGAGTTAAAACACCATATCATCCGATAAAATGTTACAACAATGTCTCTTGTTAGTAACGAAGATTGTAGCAACTGAAACACATGAAACCTGAAAACATTGCTATTTTTCCTACTCAGAAATTTCCCGACAATTTATTAGAAAATTTCTGACGGGGGGACAAAACTGGGGGGTCATAAATTATTTCTGGGGTGTCATATGCCCGCCTGCGAAACCTTGTGTCTCCACCACTGTTTTCAGACTATTTTTGGCACCTTAGCCTGGTTGAAAAATTTTGTTGGGGGTGACATTATGTCACCCCTCCTGTGCTGGCACCCGGGGCGGTCCGCCCACCTCCTTAGCTACACCACTGATTGAAGTCACACTCTTTGAGTCCCGTCACTGGATCTGACACCTTAATCCACTGTGCCATGTGTCCTTGAGGACATCTGTGTATGCTAGGCCACAAAAATCTCCTCATAATAATGAGTGCCAGAGAAAAAACGATAATAACAAGGAAAATTGCAATATGAGCTCTGGTAAAAAAAAAAAACGTGTAATGATAACAGCAAAAATTGAAATATGAGCACTGGTAAAAAATGATTGCCGAAGACATTAGGTGTATAATACCCAGAGATTCATACACAGATGTCTTCAAAGTCAAATGGTGCAGTGGATAAAGGCGTGACCCAAAGAGTGTGAGTTCAATGCCTGGTAAAGGCAGTAGAGAACTTTGAGAAGGGAATTAACAGGAGATAACTGACATCCATTAGACATGGCACGTGGAACTAGAAGAGTCTACCCCAGCGAGCAAAATAAAAGGTTCAGTTCGACATTTCAACCACCGGAAGAAGGCGGGGAGTGTCTCAATTTGTTCATATCGATCTATCGCATTTGTTTACATTTATCTATATTTCTTTCTCAATTGTTCATATCTGTCTACCTTTCTCAGTTTGTTCATATCTATATAACCATGTTTCTCAATTTTATATATATATATTTCATATCTATCTACCTATCACTCTCAGTTTATTAATATCTTTTTCAATTTGTTCATATCTATATATCTTTCTCAGTTGTCCACAACTATCTATCGTTCTCAAATTTTTTATAGATATCTTTCTCAATTTTTCATATATATCTTTCTCAATTTGTTCATATCTATCTATCTATCTATCTATCTATCTATCTATCTCAATTTATTCATATCTATATATCCATCTTTCTCCATTTGTTCATATATATATATAGATATGAATTAATTAAGAAAGATAGATATATAGATAGATATGAATAAAACTAGTTTGTCTACCTTTCTCAATATGTTCATATCTATCATTCTCGGTGTGTTCATATCTTTCTCAATTTGTTTATAGCTATCTATCATTCTCATATACCTATCTGTCTATCTTTCTCAATCTTCTTCATATCTATCTATCTATCGATCGATTTTATTTCTTCTATAGTCTTTCTTTTCCTTTGTCTGCTGCTCCTAGTTCATTTTTTTCTAATTTCCTGTATTTTTTGTCTCCTTCATGTATTTCTCCATTTTGGATCCGAAAATTTCCATTGTAACCCTCGTCGATAGTGTCGTCGAAAACAATCGCTGTGCCTCTCTAGGTCCGGAACCCACATGCACGATACATTAAGGCCATCTTTACTAAGGACCACTACAGAGCTCAAACTCTATCAATGAAGATCAGTTGACATTTTTTTGGCAGCAATACATCCCGCCGTTAAATAAAGTCCTCTCTCTCTCTCTCTCTCTCTCTCTCTCTCTCTCGCTCTCTCTCTCTCTCACGCACACACACACAGAGGCACGGAAACACACACACATAAACACGCACATATATCATAAGAATATATTTTAATGTATGCTATATTTAAGAGTAAAAATCTTCATCAGGGATAGAGCGTATGTAAATATTAATATTAATAACTAACCTGAAGATTGCATTTCGCCACTAGGTGTTGACCTCAGTGTCTACTTATATATACATACATACATACATACATATATATATATATATATATATATATATATATATATATATATATATATATATATATATATACACACAAGTATAGGATTGGTGTAGATGTAATAATCAAAAACACTATTCTTGAAAATAGAGTAGAGCAAATATTATTTATTCAAAAATTATAACATATACACAGATATTATTTATTCAAAAATGATAAATAATCAAAATTAACTCTAATATTTATATGATAATTTATAATATTTATATTTATATATAATACATTAGCTATAATATTTATATGATATCGATATAATTCAAAATAACTGATGAAATGCAGCGTGTCCTTATAGGAAGTCTCATTAACTACATTTGTTTTAATTCCACAGATTAAACATGGTTTTGTCGAGAGAAGAAAGAATTGGATCCTTTTTCTATAGTATCCTAAAGAAGGTATACTCCATAAAAATCAAAGATGAAAAACCCTTGACTGTATGCAAATACAATCAAGTGTGTTGCATGTACTAAAGTTGAAACAATGTTCAGTCATTGCATCGAGTTCACATGAATCTTGCAAAGCGCATCAATCTTTGCATCACAAATGATGGAAATCATATTGAAGATGTTATTTGTGTGCAAGTTCATATGTTCTCTTTTGTGAAACGTAGACATAGTGTTCACAGTTGAAAATGGATATTGACTATATTGCATTCATTTTCATTCGACCTAATGGCGAACAAGATTCTTTCAACACTGCATGTTATTCCCTTTTGAAGTTGAGCAAAACAGAAGTTGAAGAAGATAATTGATGAAACCTATGGAGATGATTCAGTTGGAAGCAGTTTGCACCATGAATAGTTTCATGAATAGTTTTAATTAAATTTAATTTTATTTGTGTGACAAACGACATAGTTTCGAAGTAATGACTTGCAAACTCTTTTGGATAATGAATCCAATAAATCAATATTACAATTGGCTAAGAAATTTGATTTCAGTCACTCAACCGTTATATGATATTTTCAAAGTATACGGAATTTGTTTCTTTTTAAATCAGTATAATGGTTTCCATATAACTTTTCAGAGTGAAATATTGAATATAATGTTTGACAATACTCATTTCACTTATTTTACTAAGCTTTGGAATAAAGGAACTATAGGAAACTACCAGAAGTAATGATCGAGCAGACTACCTCGTTAACCATTACACATGTGGTGCCGCAACTAGTCAACCCCAAACAAAAACAAAATACGATGAAAGTATAAAAATACCAGCAACTCTTTTTTTATATTAAAGAAATGACAAACAATCCATATTTACTGCAAAATGACTAACAATATCTATTTATAGAAAAATGACTAACAATATCTATTTATAGAAAAATGACTAACAATATATTTTATCTGTAGTTGAATCCATAAAATTGTGTTGAAAATATTTAGATTTCAACATTAAATTAACCCATTGAGGTTGACATACCGTTAAACAAAATTAATCAAACCAAACCAAACAGTTTCTGGAGAAACTCTTACTTCAGCGTATTGACATTAACAGGAATGAACATTTGGAAATTAATCCCACTTCATGACAATGCTCATTCACATATTCCTTTACCAATCACTCCAAAACTTCCTCACTCGGCATAGTCACTAGAACTGCTATTATTAGATTAGCATAACTTTATTTCGGAATTTTTCAGATGAGGAATTATCGTTGGGTCTAATATACTAATTTCGATGGTATTTACAACGTTTCTACCGTTGGTACCATCTGGCCTTCTTCAGATGTCTTTGTACTAAGTAAACACTGAATATTAACCGAACCTCATATTAAAAACTACATTCGGCAACAAGGCATCTAATCGTGAGATTTCAGGTTTTGATGAGCCTGGGACCACCTATTTGCTATTGTCCCAGGTCCACCATAAACTGAACTGGTTGCAGCTGTTGGGCCCCCGCTGTGGGAAAATAATATTTTCATTTTTGTTAGATGTTTCTCTGAGAAAGTATAAAAAATATATTATGCAAAAATACTAGCAATATATTTATAAAAAATGACCAGTAGTAATATATGTTTATAGCAAACGGACACTCAATACAGTACTAAAGTATAAGAATACATTTTATAGCTAATTACCATCAATACATTTTATCATCTAAAAACTATATATAAAAAAAACATACATATGCCCTGAAAGTATAAAATTATCCGCAAAATATCTGTAGTTGAAACCATAAAATTGCGTAACAAATATTTAGATTTCGGCATTAAATACCCATAGAGGTGTTGATAAGCTACTAAACAAAAGCAACCAACCAATATATATATTCATTTCATAACCTTCGAGAACAACAAACATCTGAATGAGGCTGATGGGGGAAACTCCCAAAACGTTGTAAATACGAGAGCCAAGGTGAGTAAGTACTTTTCAACGGTCCCCACCGTCTTTACCGAATGTGGCACAAGGTCTAGTTTTAAAGAGGGTTTAATGGTAATACCGTGGAAACATTATCAAACCCCCTCAGCACTTCCCATTTTGGGGACGCCTCAGACGCTGGACAGTAATCCCAGCTCTCTCCCCAAAAAAGACAGAGGGAAAGGGTTAAGTGACTGATGTCGAGATATCATGTCAGTACTGAAAACATTACATCCTGTAATGTAATCAGTAATGATATCTTTGGGTTTTATCGAGAATTCTGCGATGTACCGGATGTAACAGCAAAATTGTCCAACTTGTGTAACAACAAAATTGCTCAAATGTTAGATTAAGCTTTGAACCGTTGTATCTTAGAAATGATTAAAGATATCTTACTGGAATTCTCTGACGGTTTTATAAAGCTACTGGACTCTACTTTAAACAATAAAAATGTATTTAGCTTTAAGCTGAAATGATGACCCTGTTGCTGACCAGACGTTGGGTCATCTTAAAGACCAAATGAGGTTTATTTTTCAACATAATCCGCCTAGGGGTCCACATACTTCTTCCATAATAACGTCATCATCAGTGCGATACTGGTTCCGAGGCAAGTATTTTTTCATGCTGAGGAACAGTTGATAGTCAGATGCGACCAGATCAGGGGAATACGGAGGGTGATCAATAATTTCATAGCCACAGTCACGCAGAGCAGCCATTGAAACCAAGTAGTATGCTGGAGTATTGTCCTTATGAAAGAAAAACCCTTTCGTCAGTTTTCCAAGGTGTTTGGTATACATAGCCTTTCGTAACTGCCTCAGCAATTTGGAATAGTACATTCCATCTATAATGCGGCGCTTTTGATGATAGTCAATAAACACAAAGCCTTTTGCATGCCAAAAACTGAGGCCATCTTTAGATCTGCCTCAAACAATGCCAGGTTTTCCCGTGATGTGATCAGCCTGGTGAGCTTTTGATCAGGTGTCAGAAGACGTGGCACCCACCAAACAAAAACCTTCGTCATGTCAAGTTTATTGTTCAGAATATTCTCAACTCTCTTATGGAATATGTTAATAGCATTGGCTATTTGATTTATAGTCAATCCCCTTTCATCAGTCACATGTGGTGACACACGATCAATTTTTTTCCTTAGTGGTGGCAGTTGTATGACATACAGAGTCATCGTCAAGATTCTCCCTTCCCCTCCTAAATTCAGCTATCCATTTTTGAACCGTTCATAAAGCTGGATCATCAGGCCCTAATGTAGCAACCGTATCAGCATGAATGTTTTTTGGGGATAAACCGTTTTAATAAAGATACTTGACAAGATCACGGCTCCAGATTTTGGCCATTTTCAAAAGAAGTCGCTACTAGTTACTTCTGAAGTATTCTTTGAACAGTCGAATGTCAGTTTACCTGAAAAGAAACAATGCATATTTATTAATAAGTATAGTTGAAATTAATGCATACAAGATTTAACAGCTACAGCATTGTCAGACGATGAACATTTCAGCTCACCCTTGTATATGTAATGAAGTAATATCTATGTCGAGATCTCAAAATATGGAAGTGGACATCTGGTTCAAATTCTAACCTAATACAAGTGGAATGGATAGAAGATAATTGTATATATATATATATTTGTGTGTGTGTGTGTGTGTGTAATCTATTAAATCTTGTAAAAAGCCTTTGTAAATATAATCCGACTATTTCTTCATCGTTTATTTTGTTAACACGCAATGTCTGATTTGGGAGATGATGGTGTTTAATGGATTATAGGTAGAAAGTGTAATTAATATCGTATTTTTATTTTTATTCCAGACTGGACTGTTCTCTTCATCTCTTCATCTCTACTAGGTATGGGTTAAAAATAAATAAATGATTAAAATTAATAAAATATGCTTGGGTGGTAACCATTTTAACAGAAGGAAAACTCTAAATTCGAAACCGTGGAAGAGGTAATGGGAAACCTCTCCAATATTTTTCCCCAAGAAGAAATGATACATTCATGGTTGACATTGCAGAATAAATTCCGCTGAAGGCTACTGTTATTTTCTGCGGTAGACTGGTTTCCAAGCAAGTCTATAGGACTCATTCTGTCCAGCTATTTAACCCACGGATTGTAAAAGGGAAGGATTCATATCTTTCCAAAGGTTATTTACGTGCAAGTAAACTGAAATTCGAACTCATACACTTCAATTTCTTATTCCAAGACTTTATTCATGACACCACCTACACACCTAAATTTACAGCATCTGATATTACAAAGAGGTTACAAATCTAGGTACTAACAAGTACAACAAAACTGATATTGATAATAATATTGTACGTCAAAATAAACATTACACTATTAATATATACTACTGTAACTAAATGCATAATACTAATTATAAACATTATAAAACAACGGTCAAAAACATAATAGGTAGAAATTTTAAACCCATTAATAATGATAAACAAGTTAAGCTCATCCTATGACATAAAAAATCTGCTGCCCTGATGCAATAAATATATAACCGCTAGATATCCATAGTAATATTTACATCAAGGTTTTTACAACATTTAACCTTTCTTGGGCAGATCTTCTAATTTCACAATGTGGGATATTTAATAGCAACCACACAACTAAATCATCTACAAAAAAACCAATGTAGTGTATCAATGTACATACCCGTTCAGAGATTGTATCTCTGATGCTAATAATAAACTCATTCCCATATATTGGTTTTACTACAACCACACTCTCCCGAAGATTGACCTGTCACTTTTCTGATTTTAGTTCTATTAAACAACATTTCTTAGAAAAACATAGCCATGTACATAATATTAGACAGATATTAGCTGATAAAACAATATTCACACATACACAGTAAAAAGGACCTTCTGATATCGCAGGCCAACTACATCAAAACAAAGCAACCCACAACATTTCAAACTAGTCAGAACATATTATATTGCATCTAGACATTGGATCTGTTGTAATACTTCGGTCTATCGCGTGGTATGATGCCATAGAACCGCATCTTGAACTTATGAGCTGCATCTCCTATTCCGCGACCGTTGTTGTCGCATAGCAATTTTCTGCATCAAAATACAGTGCTGTTCGATAAAAGTGACTCACCTGAATTTTTTTACTAAAAATATTTTTTGTCTATTGTTTCAGGGGTTAAAATAATTTTTAATCTTACTAATATAAAGACCCCTTCCCGACCACCTAGGAAAAAAGTTTATTCACCCTAAGGTATTCTATTGATAATTATAAATTTGGAAATAAATGAGATTCAGGAAACATTTCTGTGCAAAAAAAAGTGACTCAGATATCGCATTCTAATGATTTAATTGGTAAATTTAAAGAGCTTTTGACAAATATTGAAAACTATTTTACAATACACTCAGAACAATATTCTAGAGAATTCTAGAACAGCTTAAATTAAATCTAGAATATCCAGAATATTCAAGAAAGCCTCATACAGGAAAAAGGTTGAAATAGCCACTCAAGTCACTAACCAGATGAAAGGATACAAACACGCATCAAAAGCTTAGGACCAACTTTATAAAAAAAAATCCAAAATTTGGACAATTTTCTCTTTATTTTCACCAGAAATTAAAGCAAACATTCGAACATTCGAAGGTTTCATGATCATAATAGACATTCATTGTATGTTATTTATATGTTTAAATAATGATCTGCTGCCCCGATGCAATAAACATATAACCGCTAGATATCCATAGTAATATTTACATCGAGGTTTTTATGACATTTAACCTTTCTTGGCAGATCTTCTATTATCACAATGTGGGATATTTAATATCAAGTGATGGAAACATACACATAAAGAAAAAGTATCGAAATGAAATCGACTAAATTTTATACCCAAATCAAATATTTTAAAAAAAACAAACAGATACACTATTTATAAATTTAAATTTCCCAGCGTCTAACTTTCATGCGCATGCGTAGTCGCATCAACGTATAACAAACTAGAAAAGGTTTACGTATGACGTGTTTCGTCCTTCAGGACTCCATCAGGCAAAATTAGTTATGTTGGTAGTACTACACATGGGCACGAAAAGAAAATTCAAAATTCCCAGCACCCTTCTGTCGTGCGCATGTGTAGTCCTACTAACATAAGAAATTTAGTCCGATGAAATCCTGAAAGACAAAACGCATCACAAGTAATTTTTCCACTTGGTCAAACATAAATATATATATATATATATATAGTTTATGTAAACTTAGGTAATCCGTATTGGTAGACCTGAGGAGGAGGATATCCAGAGAGCTCAATGTGAAATTCAGAGCAGATATGTTTGTTTGTTTATATATATGTTTATATATATATATATATATATATATATATATATATATATATATATATATATATATATATATCATGAGATGTTCTAATGCTCGATCATGAGCCATTCTAATGTTCGAATGTTAGCTTTAATTTCTGGAGAAAATTGTCCAATATTTGGATATTTTTTTATTAAGTTTGTCCTAAGCTTTCGGTTCACATGAGCGATCCTCAGAATGGTTATATTGACTTGAGAAAACGGTAATGTTAAAAACAGTGGTTCCTACTACATTGCTCTTCAACTGAATTGAGCTCTCCGGGCCAATGGCGTATTTTGTTTAGAAAACGTTAAAATTTCCCTTTCTCTCTGCCGTGCGACGATATCCTAAGGGTAGGATCTCTGATTGATACCGGTTTGAAGCGGACGTCTAGCCAGATTGAAGAGGTGCGATGCAGCGAAACAGTCTGTCTGTGGATATATATAAGAACAAGTAGGAAACAGATCTTCATCAGACATCAAGATAGAAATGATAAAAAATGATAAAAAGCAAAGAGATGCAAATTAATGGTATATTATGTTTGGCTATTTCTTATTGGGTAGATACGTGTCACGTGTAATCTAGTAACAGATAATATTCAAATATGAGTGACAAACATTCTCGACGCTAAATTGTGTAAAAGTTAGTAAGACGCTGCTGGATGATGTTTTCATTAGAGACGTGTAACGCGTAATGAAGTACCAGATAATATTCAAATAAGTGTAAGAAAACATTCTGGATGTTAAAGTTTGTTAAATTTAGTAAGACGCTGCAGGATGTTTTTGAAAATTTTTCTTTGGTTATATATTTTCAATAAAGTATATCTATTTTGTATATATATATATTGATTTTTATTTATTCAGAATAGATAATTTAGATTCATGTATAATGGATCTGTAGAAAAATAATGATGTAATGTAGTTTTTAAACATTTGTTAATAGTTGGTAATATTGTTATAAATATATTTCTATAACATTTTCTCTTTAAAGGGTGATGTTCTTTTTTATAAGGATGGCATTTGGTGAAATTAAAGTTATGTCCTACGTCGTTGCGGTGTAAGACAAGATAATTTGAATGTTTATCTAAACGCAAATCTCTTTTGTGTTCCCGGATGCGGGTCTTTATGTGTATGTATATATAGTATAAAGGAAGCCAAAATGGAAGGCAAAACCATAAAGACAGGGATGTAACCAGAAATACGTGAGGACCCATATAAGAATGATTGTCTTCATGGTGATGAATAAATAGCCGACAGGCACCGAGACAGATATTACATAGATTTCTATAGAAAATCGTGACCAATCCATGACACTACCTCTAGTGGTTTGTTGTTTTCCCAAGTGTATCTTTGTGTTATCACTACTTTGCCAATCACCATGTTCAGAATAATGTGAGTCACGAGATCAAGTAAGCTTCATCCACTTATACATGGTTCAATCCTAACCTGTATGTGCCAACTGCAATTTTTTTCGGTACTAGACCTTAGTATAGTTACTCTGATTGGTCTGTAGCATACAAAACTCTTTAAAGGTTTACAGTGCTACATTTCGTGTTGTATTCCTTTCTTCATCACGATTAAAGCTATCTGAAATGTATGGCGTATGTCTTTCTGTTGACTTGTAATTAAAAAGAAAGCCTTTTTTTCACTTCTTACATCAATAGATTTGGTAGACCTTGTTGACAACTGGCGATTTTCCACACTTGGATCACGATAGGAACTCACCACACTTGGACGTAAGCTACCAGGAAAATTGGTTCACTGTGTCATTCTAGACGATTTTTCTCTTCAGAGTCTATCTTACATATCTATAGGTCTACCATTCATACATGATTAAAATATTGCTCCCGCGTATTGTCCGGTGCTCCTTGTATCCATCTAAAGCTCCTTGATGAAATACAATGAAGAATTAGCAATATTATTCGCCCCGATCTAGTGGGTCAGCTTCAGTCACTCTCCCACTGCTGAAA
>CAHIKZ030000065.1:700000-750000 GCA_903632075.3 Acanthosepion pharaonis | reverse complement strand
GACTGGAATTCGAACTCGGCTCACCGATTCCTCAATCCAAGTCGCTATCCATTACTCCAGCATGCTTCCCCCAGGTAGTGCACCAGGTCTCTGTATTCGGCCCTTTCGAAAGTGTGGATGTTGCTGTACAAAATCTTCATCACTACAATCAAATCTCATGTGCTGGTATCGGGCTGTTGGTTCCTAGAAACTGATCTGCTTGACCCTCATACGTCGAATACGAGGTGGGAGTCTAATATATATATATATATATATATATATATATATATATATCAAAAGAAAGAACAGTAAGATATATAATCCGGTGTTCTTACAGATATTTTTATTTTTACAAAATAGTGCTCAATGTAAATTTATATAGCATTAATATTATAAATTAACTGATTTTTTTAAAAAAATTTTTTTTCGCTACACAGTTCCAACCATGTTTCAAAAATGGAAGCTAAAAGCTTCGAATTTAATTTTGTAATTAAATTAAAGACATTAGTTCTATTTCATCCTCAAGTGAAATGGAACTAATGTTTTTAATTGTTTTTATTAACGTAGTAAAAACTGTTCCTGCCAAAATAATAGTTAGAATAAACTACAACAATCAACCCCAAAACCGAACAAATAGCTTTAATTAAATTCTCAAACCAAAACAAAACTATTAAGTGATATAAACAAATTTTTACTACGTTAATAATAACACCGATTAAAAATAAATAAATAAATAAGAAACAAAAAATAAAAATATAAAAATAAATAAAAACAAGCGAAATAATTTAACCCAAATAAATAAATAAACGACTTCCGGTAAAATAACCGCCATAATAGACTACCCACAATGCACCACTGACCCGTATATACATAAATAGCCGAGAAAAATAACAGCACACGTGGCCTGACGATTGCATATAGCATGAAACAAACTGTCGCCTCTAAGTGTTGACTTCTATGTTCACTTTTATATTTACACACGCTCTATCTTTGATAGTGAGCACTTTATCCCATAAATATAGCACACCTTAAGACTATATTTCTTCATATATATATATATATATATATATATAGGCACAAATTGTAGGAATAGCATGGTCCAGCAACATCTTTCAAAATATGATTTGCGTGTTTACTACAGTGTACAATATAATTTTAATCACATTCAGAATTTAATCAGTTTAATGAATAAATGATAATAACATAAAATCCATCTGACTCATTCGCAAATCTAGTTTTGACTTAATCACTCGCTCTCTCTCTCTCTCTCTCTCCATCTCTCTCTCTTTCTCTCTCTGTATAGGTATATATATATATATATATATATATATATATATAGAGAGAGAGAGAGAGAGAGAGAGAGATTGGTTAATTGATTTGTTTATCTAACGGCATATCAACTCCTTATGGGTCATTTAATGTCGATATTTAATTTCAGAGTGAACTTTGAAGTAATAACAGTATGATATATCTTATTCTGCTTTCACAATTGAATGCATGGTAGATGATACTCTGATTTTGTGCATATACATGTTTCTGTGGACATAATTACTAGGAGGCGGTGATATATGTGTTTTTGTTGTAGTTTTGTTCAAGTTTATATCGCGGAATACAGTTTAATTTTTCAAAATGTATGATGTTTGATTGATCTTGACTTTTAGCGCCTCATCAATCTCTATGGGTTATTTAATGCCAAAATCCAAATATTTTGAACGCAATTGGATGACTTCAGCTACAGATGAAATGCATTGTTGGTCATTTTACTATAAAATATATTTTTAATAATTCTTCTATAAAATGTATTGCTGTTTATTTTGCTATAAATATGCAGCGTTGGTGATTATTTTTATATAAAAATGTATTTCTGGTATTTTTACTATAAAAATGTATTTTTATACTTTTATTGTTTTGTTTAGGGTTTCACTATTTGTCTGGGACCCTAACAAATGCTACTACCTGTTAAGGTGGACCTGGAAGAACAGCAACTAAGAGTTAGTTCCACGCTCCTCAAAAACTCCAATCTCCCGGTCAGACGCCTTGCTGCCGGATGTAGTTTATCGTCATACCCAGGACTATATATATAGATATTGATATAAATATCGATGCATATATATTTTAAGCATTTCTTTTAATCCGACACTATTTCTTAATTATATATACGTTATGTTTAGTGGATACTCGTTTTTCAGTAGACGACCATGTTGTAATGATTCTGGGATGTTTACGGTGTCTGCTGAATTTGAGCAAGATGCCTACATTATATTCTGCATAAAGCTCGCCAAATCTACTACTAAGGCTTTTGAAATATTTCTTCAGACGTGTGGCAAACAATCCTTAGGACGAATACCAATTTTGAATTCAGATTTCTTCTTCTCTTAGACTGGTTGCCACCCAAGGCTAATGAGTCCAGACCACTCTACTAAGTCAGTTAAGTAGTATCCGTGACACACGTTTGGGCGATCATGTCTCTTTCGATCGACTAGGTAGGTTCATAATTTTTTCTGCTGTAGACTAATTACCAGACAAGGTTATACGATCGCGTCTGTCCATAGCTGGTGGAGAAGTCACGGATTCATACCTTTCCCAAGGTTATTTGCGCGAAAGTGAATATAACGAACTCGACTGGAATTCGAACTCGTCTCTCCGATTTCTCATTATGAGCCGATATCCATTACACCACAATGCTCCCTGCTATTTAACCCATAACCGTGACATGGAGAAGAGAAATATTAATGTATTTCTTAACATGCTGGAATTTGTATCCGTCCAACCGATTGCGCTTCTCGCGTTGCAAACAGTTACGCTATCCGCAAATCCCACCATCCATACATAAAGCTTTAAATAATGTTAAAGTTACTATTGATTATAAACTTAGTATTAGCGAACACAATAATATTCCTTTAAACTTTCATTCTATAAAAAAAAAAACTGAATTGTTTTTGTCTTTTCTTTTATGTGCCGTGTCCCTGCAGGACGTAGGACAATCATGACTCTCCACCTCATCCTCCTGCCCCTTGTAGTACTCAATATGTTTTGTCTTTTTGTTATTTCTCTCAGACCCTGTTTTGCCATCCACTTGCTTAACCCGGTTAAATATGTTACGCGTTCTTTTCTCTTGTCCCACTCTCACTCTATCAATCCTGTGAGTAGCAGATTGTTTTCTCTCCCTAGTGTTTTTGTCTCATATCCTGTATCACTTACTAACCCCTTGAATCTTAGTAGCTTTATTACCTTGCTTGGGGTAAAAATGATTAAAAAAACGACAGTAGTGCTAGTATTTCGGTTAATAAAATAAATTCCTGTGTTGAAACGGCTAATTACGCAATATGAAAAGAATTAATTTAATGAAACGTTTAGTTAATCTTTAAAGAAAGAACTAAAGAACGGAGATTAAATTCGGCTAAATTTTATAAAATCAGTTGTTTGGAAAGATTTGATTGAGGCATTTACAAAGATTAACTCGACTTGGTACACTACCAAATAACGGAGAGAAGTTTGGGTACCCGGGAGGACCTGTTGCACCCCCTCATCCATGTGGAGGGAATGCAGCTTTAAACATAGACATTCCGTATCTTGATTATACGTAACTATCTCAGCCACAAGGTAGACCGATACAAATTTATTGAATCTATTTCGTAATTACCACTTATTCTCTTTCCTGTGAAATATTATTTCCACGCGAGTCTCAAAATTCTACTCTTCTTCGTCAATGCAACCAATCAGAAAATGATCCCTTCAAGTATAATAGGACATTAACCATTTCAAGAGCATACAATGTTAATACATCTCTTAAAATAAATAAGCGTGTAAAATGGTATATATATATATATATATTGAACAATAAAAAAAATACTAAAAAATTAAAATCTTCAGGCACATTGGGTTGTAGATTAATATTCTTTCGTTTTTTTATTATTATTTCATTTAGATTCCTCGACTAGTTTCGGCCAAAATGGCCATCATCAGGAGAAGAAATATTTCTGCTTGCTGGTAGCAGTAAACTACAGAAATGAATGTCTTGATGAAGAAAATGAACTTTTGTCTGTAGTTATCATTTGTTTTTTTATTTTTTTATCTTTTTAACATGAATATTTTAACATTCCTTGTGTTGGTCAAACAGTCTCTCTTAAGTTGTTATTTAAGATAAGAGCTGGATGGATCTATGCTTCTCTGAATTCCCCTGGTCAGTTTGACAGTTTTATTGGTCCTGGAGAGGGGATGTGTCTGTTAAGTGTTTGTGTGTGTGTTATTTGGTTCTTAGGGAGTGAGTGAGTATGATATGTGTAAGCGTGTGTATTGCTGTGTGTGTGTGTTATCATTTGGCTCATTAGGGAATGAGTGAGTATGATGTGTGTAAGTGTGTATATATTCGTGTGGGTGTGTGTATAAGTGTGAGGCCTCAACACCTCAGTAAGCATGTCTGTCTTGTGTGGGTGAAAAATGTGGGTAGGTTTTGATTTGTAAAGTTATATATTAGTACTATCTATAGTGTTAAATTTATGGTTTAGCCCGGCTGGATAGTGTGTTTTTAGAAATTGTATCCACTTATTTTATTATATATATGTATATATATATATAAACGTTCAGGTTCATAAGGTATCAGGTAGATATAATAAAACTTTGATCAGTTCGTAATGAGAAGGTTAATTAAAATCGCACCCCACGAAGCAAATTAGTTCTCTTTTTTTTAATCAAATGACATTAGACAAAAAAAAATATGCGTAAACATGACAAACTTCGTCGTAGTAACAAGAGCGATAATAGAAACAAAGGTTTCTCTGTTGTTCAAACTTGTTCCCATAGACATCGCACTAAATAATTTGATTCACTTTATCAGTGTTCCATTTCAATGAAGCTTAAACTCACAACAATAATAAATAATAAAAAATATATATCTGTTTACTAATTAAAAGATAAAAAGTGAAAAAAAAAAAGCTTTGTTGCCAAGAATAGGAAGTAAACCTACTTGGAGTGGGTACAGGTCAATCGGTTTTGTTTTGTTTCTTTTGTTACCGGTGTCCTATTAAAGTAAGGACCCTCAGTAAATTGGTCCTCATGGTTCAATGAATGCAACAAAAAAAAAATCTAACCGTTGGCAGAGTTGATTTCAATTTTATTCTATTTCAGTTAATTTATTTCACGCATCTGCCTCTCTACATTTTTAATAGACCCTGCACACCAATAATAATCTCGTTTTTTCAATTATTTTATTTACGCCCTCTCTCACTGATTATAATATATTGACATAGTGGAACTAAGTAACTGAACGTTGTTTTTAATTTTACTTGAAAAATATTAGCTATGAATAGACTATTTGGTTGCGACTGTCCGAGCCTTTCCCTTTATGCATATTATACTAGCACGGTATTAGAAGCAAAGCATACTGCTTTCTACTATACCAGCAACATCCTACTGATCGCTGTTGTAAATATACAGGGTGTTCGGTAAGAAAAAAAAACGGTAAATTCAGAAAGACGTGAAACAACAGTTGAAAGCTGGTGACAACTGATATGACTGAAAAATTCAGGAAGGATTTCTTCACATTTTGTCAATCTCCACGTCGGATATTCTTCTTTGAAAAGTACGATAACTAGACGCTCAAAATCAGTGAGTTGCTTAGCCATACGAAAAGGGCAAAACGAAAGACGAAAGTTGCCTGAAAATAACCTTTAAATGACGAGTCACAAGATCGAGTAGCAATGAAGGAACCAATCAGAGTTAAGTAATTACGCGAGAGTCGAATGGTTATTCAAGGTCATGAATATTCAAGAAATTTATTCAAGGTTATTCAAAGTCAATTATTCCAGAAATATAAAACAGGAATAATAAATTTGCTGCTTTTTTTTACTGGGCACCTTGTATAGCTCCTGTAGCACTTGAAAGGGTTCTAGTCTTAATATATGTTTCTGTTTCTGTGTGTATATATGTGTGTGAGTTATTCAGTAAATAAATAAAATAAAATAAACTTTAAATAGATATTTCATTTGGAAAATTTCTTCCCTTTCCAAGCACTGATTTGTAAATATTATATTTTCTTTTTCATTTATACCGTTCTTTTTTTAGCTTATTTCTCATTATTTTCCTCAAACGTGCACCGTGTTGTTTTCTATACATCCATTTTGATTTCAGTGTTTTCAGAAACATAGTATACAGAAGGACGCTGAAAATACCATGGACGGAGCATGTAAGCAAACAAGATATCTTAAGGAAAATGTAAACAAAAAGAACGCTTGATCTAAGAATCAAAACGAGACATTTGAAATTTCTAGAACACATAATGAGGAAGTATGAGCTCTTCACTGTAGTGCCTGGACTTTTAAGAGCAGTACCAGATTGGTGATGTGGCCTCATCAATTAACAGTTGAGCTGGCTAGATGTAACCGTAAATTATATGCTAACAGTTTCTTTTCCCACACTTCTCTCTTGTCGAACTTGCTTCTGGTTCCGTGTTTTTTAGCCAACTTTAATATGCAAAAATTTAAATGCAATGTCAATCTGTATCTACTGTCCTCTTGAATAACCTTCCTCTGTTCTCGTTCCTTAGCAATGATCCTGTTTCTAACTATTCCACCCCCCCAGTAACCCCTTGCGTCTCTGTGACTTTACTTTTGCCTTGCTTGGGATTAAAGATCTTTTTCTGTTAATTCACCTCAAATAATGTAAAGTTACTTATCGCAAATATTAATTCACTCCGAGAAATTATGAATTTTAAATCAGTTTATTATATTTTCGACACTCTTTTGAAATTATAACTTTAAAATAAAATTCGCAACAATTCCAACGCTCAGAATAAAAAATTACCAAAAATCAAGGATTTATTCACATTTCATAAGTAGGGATGATATTCGAGCTGCTTATAATTAATTTTTTTACAATTTAAATAAAAAAGAAAAGAAAAAGTCTATTTCTGGCTTATTTGGGTGAGCGCGAACGGAAGCCCCAAACTTCATAAAATTGTTACAGCCCCTATGTCTGTAACCGGGTCTGGGTGGTGTTCAGATCCAACTTCTTGCGGTTTCCTTCTAATCAAAATTATTATTATTATTATTATTATTATTATTATTATTATTATTACCATTTTCTTTGATTTCTGGCGTTTACACATTTCTTTCCGGGTCCCGCCCAGGGACCTAAGGTTAGAAATGGCGTCATGACACTTCCCACTGACAAAAAAAAAAAAAAAAAATTACATAGATAAAGCCCTTCGTAAGGTGTGGGCTGTACTTGTCAAAACAAATTTTGTATCTCCTTGAGGCATGGACTTCCAGGAATCCCTTCAATTAGTCTACTGCAATCTTTTCCAACTAGTCCTAGGGCTCCAACTACAACAGGGATTGTTGATGTTCCCATATGCCACGTTTTCGAGATTTCTATTTCAAGGTCCTTGTACTTTGACAACTTTTTGAATATCTTCAAAGATACATTGCAGTCAGCAGGGACTGCCATATCAATAAGGAGGCACCGTTTTTGTTTGTGGTCTTTAATAACAATATCTGGCCGGTTGGCCTTGATTGTTCTGTCAGTGTGTATTGTGTAATCCCATAGAATTGTAACAGGTCCTATCTCCGTAACCGGGTCTGGGTGGTGTTCATACCAGTTTCTTTCTGTTTTCTTCCCGTAGAAGTTGCAGATTATTATTATTATTATTGTCATCAACCGGTACCTTAATAGGAATTAGGTAATGAAAAATAACGTTCTTCGTTTACAGGTGATGTTCCCTTTTATTATTGTAATCATATAGGCTATGTTTACGAGTATTATTTCAGATCTAATGCCAGCTTGGTATTTATATACAGTAATGTTCTTCTCGTCATAATCTATCTCACACATTTAAAAGTTGACCATTTGATAATGCATTGAATAATGCTGTTACATCTGGTCCTGTACTTCTGCTATGTATTTAGCGATTATTGATAAAATACAAAGAATCTACAATTTTACTGGTCCTGACCTGGCATCTCGGCTTCAGTCATTTTCCTACCACCGTAACGTAGCTCCGCTGCGCCTTTTTCTATAAATATTTTCATGCTAATTGTTCTGATGTGCTTTCATCTATAATAACTCGACTTTATGAATTTAAAACTAGATTGGCAGCTTGGTCTCATCATGTCAAACTCGAAATTACTAGATTTAACCCGATTATCCTAAGAGTTTTTTTTTTCCCTCACACTTCTCGTTTGTAAAAGTCTCTTTCGGCCTTTTGCTTCCCAGCCAACTTTGAGCTTCAAAAATTTAAATTCAATGTCATATATTATAGTCTTCTTAATTCCTGTTCTTTTCACTATTTACATTATTCAGATTATCGTCCCCATCTTTGTTGCCACATTTATCACAACGCTTCGGCCGATGTACGCTCCGGCCTTCAGGTGATTGGAATGTCAAGCTGAACCCTTTATTTCGCTCGCTGGGGTAGAATGTTCTAGTTCCACGTGCCAAGTCTAATGTATGTCAGTTATCAGTTATCGCCTGTTAATTCACTTCTCCAAGTTGTCCACTGCCTTAAACATTTCCGACCACCTGAAGAAGGCCGGAGCGTACATCGACCTAAACGTTGTGATAAATATGGCAACAAAGATGAGGACAATAGTCCGAATAATGTAAATGATGTACATAATATCTCATCTCAGAAATATAGACAGATCCTATTCTTTTATTGTTCTCTCTCCTTAATAATGTTGTTTTTTTTTCTCTTGCTCATATTCTTTTCGCACTCAGTAATCCGTTGCGTCTTAGTGACTTTATTGATTTATTTGGTGTTAAAAAAAAAGCTGTAATCATTGCATACTATAAACATTTTTTTTAAATTACTGTAATCATACAGGATATGTTTACCATTGCCAACTTGTCTTTTATGTACAGTAAAATTTACTACTGAAATTAAAGTACTTTACTGTTTTCGTAATGTACTGATAGCTGTAAAAGCTACATGATTGAATGCTGTAAATCTTTATAGAGAAAATTATGGGATGGCTTTACGTCGACTAATGGCTTTACGTCTACTAATGGCGTTACGTCTCGTAATATACTCCTGCGTCTTTTACGGCGTCAAACACGGCAATCAGAATGTAGAACTGGACTGCGCCTGGGATGTAGTGAGCAGCTAAGTACCGTATATACTGACGTACAAGGCCACTGGGCGTATAAGACGATCCAAATAAAATGTAGGTTTCGGTCTATATTCGCTTTTACAAGACGATCCCCACCAAATCGTATCTTTTTAAAATGTATTGTATTGAATTTATTAAATAAATTCAGTAAGAATGTACTTTCTTTTCACTCAAATTCTAATGAAAAACAGTGGGAATATATTGTCAATTAATTACCACAATCTACAATACCTCATGAGTGGGTGTTGCATTTTCGGTAGCCTGAATGACTTTACCCCGCTAAACATCGACCCATTCCATTGTTCTCGAATGCGATCTTGAAACGGCTTGTTGAGATACACATCCAGATGTGTTCTTTTTTAACATCATCGCAAAAAAAAGGACGCGAGATATTACCAATTAACGACCACAATCGACAGTGTGTGACGATGGTTTGGGATGTCTCTCTTGACGAACATACGTTTTTTGTTGTTGTTGTGCAATCATACCATTATATATATATATATATATATATATATATATATATATATATATATATATATATATATATGGTAAGAGTGCTTTATTACACTACGCATTTATTATTTTATTACTAGCAGCATGGCCCAGCGTTGCCCGTGATTGATTAAAAAATCGTACAGCAATCGCTATCACTTGACTTAAAATATTTTTGCCCTTCCTTGCCTTTAAAGGAGTGCCCTTTGCCTTGCTGATGTTGCTACATGCCTTACTTCTCACACTGCGAATTGTTTTCTAAGCTCTATACAAAACATTAAATCTGTTACGAAAAAAGAACTAAACAAAATGAACACAAAATGATCAGCTTTAAAAAAGGACTGTAACTGGAAAAACCGAATGAAAAAAGAATGTTAACAACAAATACATTTTCACACCCAACCCAGTTCTGCGGAATCTGAATCAACGTTGAGTTTAAGCAAGCGAATGAGCCAATTGGAGTAAAGTGCCATGCAGATTTAAATTTTTCTAACTTGTGACGAATGCAGCTATCGATTTTTTTGCATGCTAGCATGCTAGTTAACATTCGTGTCAGTCAGCTGTTGGCTCTCACACTGGCCAATAGAATCTCCCTGCCTATTCGTAGCAGTCAGCTATAGGCTCTCACTCTGGACAATAGAAAATGGCCGCAAACTACATGAAAACTGCCGTAGAAGCATGAAAAAATCGACTATTTCCACTATCGATGTAAGTTTGGAAATGCAATGTCGGTCTTGGCCTTCCCGCTAACTTGGAGCATGTGCATGTAAATTTTGGTGCAAATCCGTTTAAAATTGCGGCCGTGCATTTGTTACACACACACACACACACACACATCCTGCCTTTTATAGATAGAGATAATAATGTGAAGATATTTTATCGATAGTTACCATGTCAGGAGTTAACCTACCATCAAAAATCTCCGTTGCTTACTACTTACCACAAAACACAGTGTTTAAGGTTCACATTTTATACCCAGAATATAAGACGGACCCTTATTTTATTTTAATCAATTTATTTATTTTTGGTTGAGGGTTTTTTAAATTAAAAGGTCGCCTTGTATGCCGACATATACGCTAATATTTATCAACAACATGTTTCTGCATATAAAAATACGTCACGGCTTCCTATTTTAAACATAAACAAAAATACGGCTTCAAAATCAAAATTCCGCTATGTGCTATGTAGCTTATTTATTGATCCATCGTTGTATGTAATTTATGGACTTAAAATGGAAGCAACAGGATTTGTAACATCAGGACAAATTTAAGAAAAAGCTTAAATGAACCAGTGATTTCACCATGGGAACCAAATCCAGTTTAAGGGATGGATCAGTTGAAGAGAGTAAATTTAGAAAAAGGAAAAGGAAAATAAAAAAGTGGTGAGAGTAAAAGTGAGAGTAAATAATACGTGGCAAAGGGGAAAAGAAAGGGCGGTATAATAACACTGGGAAGTTAAGGATAGATATGAAAAATAATAGGAATAATTGCTAGCGTTGAACACTTGAGGAAGCAGGAAGAGTGTGACTAGATACCGTGTCGGTTTTGACAGCAGAACCCGTTCCAAATCACTGCCTGTTCGGGCTCCTGGAAAGCTGACAAGATTGTCTCTGGTGCGTCAGCAATATTTTCACCGTGAGATACTGAAATAAATAATACTATATCACAATAATGGCCGAAGTGCTTTTGTTCTCATCTTATTCAACCAAATTATTTAACGTGACAACAACAAAAAAATCGCTTGATTTACTTAATTTTCTTTTGCCTTCGTTCGATTAACTGGCATTTATAATGCTATAAATGGTTATCACTCCAAAATGCTATAAACTGTGAGCTCCCATAAACTGTAGGACAGTTGCTAACGTACTGGTCTAACGAGCAATTAGGAGTGAAATTGTTTATTTGCTTTCGTTGAATATTCTAGAAATAAGTCATTGTGCCAGAGTTAGCCTATTCTGAAAAATACTAAGAAAACTGTTGTGGATTCCGTGAATGGAATTCTGCACAAATAAATAAAAAACGCCAGTAATTGAGATAGAAAAATAAGTGTATTAAACATAAGAATACTTGAAGTGAAGATTAGTAGTCTAGGAATTCGGGTTAGTAGAAAGTATATGTACAAGTCTCTGTAAGTAAAGCCGTCTCTCATCTCTCTCTCTCTCTCTCTCTCTCTCTGACTCTTGTATAACTCTCTGAGAACACCCTGTGTTTGTCTCCGTATCTCAAACTATCTCCACGTATCTCAAACGTATCTCAACGTATCTCCACGTATCTCAACGTATCTCAGTATTTAATATCCCACCCACGATGAATATATATATGAATAGTTCAGGGTCTGTCTACCTCCCCGGACAAACCTTTGCCCTTCTGCAAAGGTTCGTCCGGGTTCCTCTCTGCCAAAGCAGAGAGTTCGACAGACGTCGAACACAGTCAGAGACTGTATCTCAGTATTTAATATCCCACCCACGATGAATATATGTGGCACAAGGCCGAGTTTAAAGGGTGTTTCCCCGAGCCCGTAGGCTCGGCCAAAATATACCCTTCGAACCCGCCTAGACGGGTTCAGGGTCTGTCTACCTCCCCGGACGAAACCCTGCCCTTCGGCAAAGCTTCGTCCGGGTTTCTCTCTGCCAAAGCAGAGAGTTCGACAGACGACGAGACTGTATCTCAACGAATTTCTACCGCAGGTATTCTCTCTGTCAGTATACTTTGGACGAGTCCATCTTATGTAAAAAGGGGACAGCCCCACAACAAAAACAAATTAAGAAAAATTTATAAACATCACTGTCGAGCACAGGGCTTAGTAGTTGGTCTCTCCTCTGACCTAAGCTCTAACGGCTCAATAGAGAAAAGCTGGCTGGTCACATCAAATCCCTCGAAAACCAAACTAGTGAAGTTCCGTCAGGACCAAGACACCCAGAAATTTCTTCACCGATTGCGATGAACAGGTGGTCTCTTAGAGAGGCCCCGTGTCTTGAATGCTTATCAGGACTCAACCCAGATCTCAAGTGAAACTTGTTCATACGTACATAGCTAAAGATGCTGGAAAATGGCCTGTTCCTTGTACAGTTCCAGGAACGACCTAAATCCTTCTGCTATACTTTACCGTTACAAACGGAAGATCAGGTCAAAAGCGGAGGGGGCTGCTTAGTCTTTACATTTCAGTGTCGATATAGCCCGAAAGCGTCTCTGTGTCATTGTCGGTGACGAAATATTCTCCACTCTACAACGCTCTTCTCACCAACGAAACGTCGCAAGCCTCTCGCTGCTCTATCGCTATTTCCATGGCAAATGTTCAGACGAACTACATTCATTAGGTTCCACCAGTTCTAACATCTTTCCACGAACTATTGCTTTATGAAACCCGCCCCCGAGAGGATGCATCCTAGATTACTACAAACTTAACCAATAATAATCTAGAGTCAACCGTTATCTTCCCAACATATCACCATAAACTTTCCGTCTTACTCTGTAACACACCGCCTCGAGTGGCACTTAGGCCTTGTGCCGAGTGAATATTATTATAAAAAAGGGTAGTGAGTTATTCTAGTAGAGCAGTGATTTTAACCAACAGATTTTTACAGATCATTAATTGAATTATTTTCGAAAAATTTTAAAGACAAATAAGTGTTCGAAGCAAGATTTATGCAATAAACAGTACAGTGTAACCCGGATATAAGAGTTGTCGGGACCGGAGAAGAAGTCTCTTATATCCGGGTTTCTCTTATATGCGGGTTTGGTCTATTTCATATACATTAACACAGGCTCTAATTTGGGACCAGAGAAAATCTCTATTATATCCGGGTTTCTCTTATATTCGGATCTCTTATATCCGGGTCTCTTATATCCGGGTTACACTGTATTAAAAACAAAAATCGATCACGGCTAAAATCCTAGGAATAAGTTTTAAGAGTATGCCTGTCCACAATTCTAAAACAAACTCTGATAGTTTAAAAAATAAACTTTATTATTAGCTTTTTATAATAAATTTTGATTGTGCTAATAAATAAATCATAAAAAATATACTTTTTTTTTTACTCTTTTTGTGATCATCATAATGTAAGTGGGCCGCCGAAGTTTACCTGTAGGTTCAATCGTGCCATGGGATAAAAACGTTGAAAAACATTGTTCTAGAGTATTACGACTGTGCTGAGATCAAACCTTATAACGTATCCATATAATCATGATGTTATGTTTTATTAAACTATTGATACAGACGATAAATCCTGAATTGATTAAAAAAATCCTCACTGGCTGCTCGATCAAATAACAAAACAACTCTTGACATGTCTTTAAAATTAACCAATAACCAGAAAATAAGCATACACAGAAAAAGAGGCAGACACATATTCTAACGGCTATTTTAACACACTGAATTGCAACGAAGACGACATCCATTTTGATGAAGAAAGACAAAATGACATTGTGAACGACAATGACATGAAAGATGAAAACATCTACTTCGTTGACAGCAGTGAATCAGATTAAATATGTTTAATATCTATATGAATAAATGTTGTTTTCTTTAACAAATTCAGTGTCAGATTAGTGATTTAAACTCGGTGCCACACGTTAACGACTTTGGACCACAAACATAACTAACTTGAGTCATGACATTCTAAATAAGGCGACACAGGCGACCGGAAAAAAGTTAATATTTAGTCCACGTATATAACAAGCATCCTTAAGTTTTATGCTTAAATATTTGAGAAAATATGCTTGTTTTGTGACGTACGGTGGCCGTTAATAATTAAGTATAACTCAAGACTTCAATGTTAAGATAAAACAGTATTTAATTACAACCTTAAATAAATACTTAACAAGAACAAATAATTAAAAGTCAACCAAAGATAATTAACCATTTCAGTGAATACCTTGTTAGTAGCGCGGCTCGGTTTAACGCCCGGTAAATCCTAAATCAAAACCCAAATCATTCGACACTCAATAATTCACACTAATTCGACTGGTTAGTTTCACTCAACAGTCACTCATTAATCACTCGAAGTCTGTAGCGTGACACCACTATTTATAAAGTCAGTTATGTGCCATGCGTGATACACCCTTAGACGATCATGTATCTTTCGATACATGACTGACGAGGCAGATTTTTAGCCCGCAGTAGGCTGCCATTTCTTTCTGCGGTAGACCAGTTACCATCCAAGGCTACAGAACCCAGTCTGTCCTGATATTTACACATACCTGGAGAGAGAAGAAGATGATACATACCTTACCAGCACGAAAGTGAATGTAATGGATTTGACTGGAATACGAGCTCTCGGATTTCTCAATCCAAGCCGCTATACATTATTCCACTGTGCAAGTCCAGAGTGTCAGACTTGAACTCATTTTCTTCCTATATGACAGCTTGTTATGCACAAATAATTACGATACATCCAATGGGATCCAAAAAGGACATATGTTGATCGATACGCCCTTTCTGCACATGTTCCTATTTTTGAAAAGTAACGGAACCCAACTGACTGATTTGATTTTTAAAACGAAACGAAGCAAAATTGCATCATGTGTACATTTGGAAAATAACAACTTTTGCGTTCTTTACTCTATTTCGCTTTTCTTAAACCTACAAATGTGTCGGGTCATTTTCCCGCAATTTGTATTTTGCACGAATTGTCGAGCTTTATTTATTTATATTTTAACATTTATTTGATTTTTGAAAATTTTGGAGAAGCGTTTTGAATAATCTTTACTTATTATAAAACGCAGATTGTGTGTGTGTGTGTGTGTGTGTGTGTGTGTGTGTGTGTGTGTGTGTGTGTGTGTGTGTGTGTGTACGTTTATATATTGGATTGGATTTCCTACATTTTACAACCGATTTCAACAAAACTTCACAGGACTACATAAAATTACCTTCCGGTGGTTCTAACAGCGCCAAAAATGGGAAAAATACAATTGTTTTTGCACAAAATCAATTTGAAAACACGATTAAGAGACATCGTGTGAATGAAAGGGGGACAACTCACATCGGGTTAAAAACCCAGGTTGTTTGTGAGTGTGTATTCCTTTATATATGGGATCGGATTTCTTACATTTTTCAGCCGATAAAACAAAAATTCAATTTTTTTTTTTGGCAGGTAGTGTTTCTTATTGTCTTTCACACTTTTTTCTTTATTTTTAATATTCAGAATGCTTTAAAAATTCCATTTACAAGACAATTGTTTATAATCAAATTCTATTCAATCGGGAGACTCATAACGATTGCAAACAATGTTTTTGTTTGAGTTTGGGTTTGACCAATTCGTAAAAAATAAAAAAAATAAAAAACTAATTAAGACATGCGTGTCCGTCAACCTTAAGCAATAATCTAACGATCTCTACTGATTGTACGAATACAAACATCGGATAAATTCTTTATCTTTAGGGAAAGATAATGAAATCTAAACATACACAAGTCCTAACTAAAAATAATAACGGGAAACTACTTTAAATACACATGGTGTCCAATTTTTTTTACTGTATTCAATAAGTAAAAATCATAAATTGTAAAAGATTATTATTACAGAAAGGCTACTAAATGAATAAGATTTGTTAGATCATAATTAATAAACCCAAATAAAGTAAATATTTTTTTATTAGAAACAACGAGTGGAAAATATATTCAAATCAGAATTCTAATTATGAATCACTACAAGCAAAATATGCTTTTTTTTACTGTATTCAATAAGTAAAAATCATAAATTGTAAAACTAAAAGATTACAGAAAGGCTACCTACATTTTTCAACCGATTTCAACAAAACTTCACTTTTTTTGGCATGTAGTGTTTCTTATTGTCTTGCACACTTTTTTCCTTTATTTTACATTCAGAATGCTTTAAAAATTCCATTTACAAGACAATTATTTATAATAAAATTCTATTCAATCGGTAGAGACTGAAAACAATGTTTTTGTTTGAGTTTGGGTTTGACCAATTCGTAAAAAAAAAAAAAACTAATTAAGACATGCGTTTCCGTCAACCTTAAACAATAATCTTTGTCAATTTTATTTTTCAGTCTTTATGATGGTCGATACTTGATCTATCTCTTACTGTTATATCCCCGGGCAACGCCGGACTCTACTGCTAGTACCGTATAAAATGTGATGTTTATTTTTTCTATTTATTCTGTATAGCCGATTCATTTTAGTTATTTTCCATTTAAACAAATGTTTTTAGCAGCAATAATGGTAATAACAACAACCTAGTTCAAACATCTCTCCTCTAACCTAGTTCAAACAGCTCTCCTCTAACCAAGTTCAAACAGCTCTCCTCTAACCATGTTCAAACATCTCTTCTCAAACCTAGTTCAAACAGCTCTTCTCAAACCAAGTTCAAATAGCTCTCCTCTAAACTAGTTCAAACATCTCTCTAACTAGTTCAAACAGCTCAGTGAGAGAGAACTAGCTTGCAGCTTTCTATATCACAAAAAGCCAGCTTGTGTCACTTTATCATCAATGACCAGACTGGGAGTCTTCAACAGTTACGATACATAGTTGATCTCACAATGCGGCTCATGGTTCAAACGTCGATTGAGACTCAAGCTCATTCAAGACCTCAAGTTGAACTCTCATGTATGATCCATTGCCAAAGATACCGAAAAAATGACCGGCTCAGTTGCCTCCTGACATGTTTCATGTTTACAAGAGTCAGATTAGGGACAACAATAAAGCATTACTGCCATATCTGGGCTGGCGCTGCCGAATCATTATTTCCAGCCTGAATAGAGTCCAAGATTAATTAAACGGCCTTGTGGCAGGAGAAATATTTTCCATGGCGTAATTTTTTTCCCAGGGAAGCAAAGTTTCAAGCCTGTTGCTTCGCTATCGCTATATATGTGTCAAATGTTCGAACGAGTTCCATTTTCTAGACCCACCATTTCAGAGTTTTACAACTAAGGCCCGCTATGCTGCATCCATGGTGTTCAACAGCCGTATTCCAAAAGTAAAGAAGTTACACGCAGAAAAATATTCCTAAGTACCGTTAATTTTTGGAGCAGACTCCCGCGTTGATACTTCCCCGATCTTGACCACTTCAAGTCAATGATCAGTCGTTACTTATCTATCCATAATCCTCAGTTTGTACTCTCACATTCAGTAACCTTGATTGGCTCTTGAGCCTTTATTGTCTTTATTTTTCACCCAAACGTTTTGTAATTGTATTTTAAATATGATGCCGATTTTAAAAGTACAGGTGAACAGGTGACAGATCAGAGTATTTGCTGTAGGCAAAAGTCTGTATTTATCTACGCAACCCATTTTTTTAGAGTCCGTCTTATTAATCAATTTGCATATAATTCTGACGTTTTACCAAAATGTATAATCAGCATTTACACATAAATATTTCAAATTATAAATATGAAATAATATTGTTGTGTTCACTCATTTCAGAACTCTAATTTCACGAGCCGGAGATATTGCGCTATAAATTCCAGTTGCTTGCGGGATAAATAATTTATAATTTTTGGCTGAATTTCTGAAATGAGGATCCATCATTATTTAAGCTATTTATATTTGGACTATTTTCCTCATCTTTGTTGTTTTTGTCACAACTTTCAAATAAATAAATACAATATAGGCGCCGCCAAAAAACGCAAATGAGAGCAAGTCTTCAACCGCAGCAACAGTCAAATAAATATGAGAAAGAGCAGCAGCGGCAATTGCAGCCTAATCAGCAGCTAAGGTTAGGTTTACTGCTCTATGAAAAATGATTAAAAACTGTTATTTTTTTAACTATGATGATATAGTTGTTGGGAGTTCAATCCCTGGACCAGGCAGTGTGTACTTGCACTCAGTAGGAAATAACTGAAACAGAACTAAATAAAAATAAATAACTAGACGAGATCGCTAGACAAGAGCAGTAATTAAATAAATGGTCCAGTTTGAAATTCCCTGTAGGTTACTTAGATCGATATACACCTGAGGACGTCCGAAGGTGGGTGCATAACAACCGGAACAAAGAGGAGAACGATAGTCCAAATATAGTGTAAATAAAGATAATTTATACTATTGTGCCTTCGGTATTCGAATCAAAGTTTAAGGTAAAACAGATTTAACATCGAATTTGACCTGCAAAACGTTGGCACATTTATGTCTTTCTGGAAGCAATGGTGATAATATCGGATTTTAATATAAGTAATGCAAGTTTTACACGTTCCGAACATGAGCAATTTGTTTAACGATGTAATTTCTTTTTCCGGACGATTTATAGAAACCTGACCAAAAGCTAGTCAGAATATCACTAGACAGGAGGATATGGCTGGCAACAAAGAAAAGATTACTGAACTGCTACGTAATATCTGTCCTCCTTTACGGCAGCGAATGTTGGACCGTCTCCTCAAAGATGAAGAAGAGGCTCGCGGCAACGGAGGTATGGTTATACAGAAGGACCTTATGGATATCATGGACAGAACATGTGAGCAACGATGAGATTTTGGAAAGGATGCAAAGAGGAAACTTATATTTAATATCAGGAAGAGGCATGTAATGAGAACGGAAGGCTTGGAGAATATGATACGCATAGGGTGGATAGAAAGAAAGAGAGACAATGAAAAGCAACGCGTGACATACTTAGCGGGCTTAAGCAAGTGGGTGGCAGAACAGGGTTTCAGAGAAATAGCAAAGGGACACAACTTATTGAGAACTACAAGGGATAGAGAGAAGTGGAGAGCCATTATCGCCTACGTCCTGAAGGGACACGGCACATAAAAGAAGTTGTTCTTTGCACTGTAGAAACAATGATGAAAGACATTATGAAGGGTATAAAAAGAAGACTACAAGAGTTTCCAAAGATTACTATGATTCCTGTTTCAGTTTATGCTCGTTGTCTGAGTCTCCCGACCGTGAATGTCTTACTTCCGGTGCTTCACTTCCGCCTCGGCAAGCTCGGCGTCTAATCATCAATACACGCTGCGTCTCAATATAGAGCCCACTTCGTCTTTTAACCACCTCATTATCATCCACTATCATTCGCTTTTCAAAGTCCTAATTATGATGATGACAAGTTTA
Source organism: Acanthosepion pharaonis (assembly GCA_903632075.3). Lineage (NCBI taxonomy): Eukaryota > Metazoa > Mollusca > Cephalopoda > Sepiida > Sepiidae > Acanthosepion > Acanthosepion pharaonis. The sequence goes on along the minus strand of CAHIKZ030000065.1, from coordinate 730,423 downwards.
TTATTATGATTATTATTATTATTCTGAATTTTCTTCTTTATTTATCTTAAAATTATTTCGCTTTATTTATTTTATATTATTTTATTTATTTATTTATTTTATTTTTTGAAACGTACTTCTTCTCCTGCGTTCTTCCTTCGACTCTGCAGTCGGAATCAACTTACTAATGCCTATCCTTTTTAAGGAATCTCCATTTTTTGCAACCCCTTTCCTGTTTCCTACATTCAATCCGCGTACTCAGTTTTAAACCCTTCAAAGCTGTCCTTAAGATTTCTGCTCTTCTTTGTTCATTCTTTTCCTAACCTTTATCCACTACGCCCCCCTAGTGTAGCATCTATACAACTCACAGCTTGGGCTAAATGTAAAGAGAACGCGCTAAGTTGATATGGTCCAGTCAGATGGATTCGTCGATCTCTACCGTATTCGGACGATTTGACGCTGAAACGGTCCTTCTACATTCTATTCGCACTACTCGCCGTTGACCACGACCTGCTGTTTAATTATGTGTTCGTGCGTCATTAGCTAGCTACTTGGGCGGAGAGATCCCGGGGAAAGCCATTTACACCTTGAAGAACTGCGGAAGTCCTACAAAATTTAAAAAGGAATAAAAAGAAAAAAATACGATTAAAAAAATGAAGGCGGGTGAATTGAGAAAAAGCTGTGTAAGGATAGAACCACAGCAGGGGATAAAAACGGAGAAAACAAGACGGGAAGAGAAAAGAGGAAGAAATGTATGTTTAAAAACTAAGGCGTGGATCAGGAAAAGAAAGAAAGAAAGAGTGCAAGTTAAAAAAGGAAGGGGATGAAAAGATTTGAAAACGTAGAATTCGCAAAGGAAAGAAAGATAGTCAAAAGGAGAAGGTGGAATGGAAACAGAAACTGGAAAAAAGAAAGAAATGAAATGATCGAACTCGTAAAAGAAAGAAAGAAAGAGTTCAAGTTAAAATGGAAGGAGGATGAAAACAGAAAGAAAGAAAGAAAGAAAGAAAGGGACGGGAAACTGGAACTGAAAAGAAAGAAAGGATTGGAAAGAAAGAAAGAAAGAAAGAAAGAAGGGGAAGGGAAACTGGAACTGAAAAGAAAGAAAGAAAGAAAGAAAGAAAGAAAGAAAGAAAAAAGAAATCAGTCAGGAAACTGGAGTGGTTTAAGGAAAAGAAACAAAAATTAACTAAAGAAAAAAAAGAAATAGACGGGGAAAAAAAAAGATAATTAAAAAAAAAACAACACATTACCAAAAATAGAAAGGGCGAAATAAATGTTTAATTTTGGAAGATCTTCTTGTGTGGGGGTTTGCGGGTGGCAGCATGTCCACTGACACCATTACAAAATCATCAGCAGATTGAGTGGCCAGAAAGTGTACGTAAAACGTTAATGATAAGAAAAAAAAAACGAAAGAGAGAATAGGTTCTAATGCTGTACGTTTTGGAGAAATATGAAATTCGGATTGTATTTCGTCTAAACGCAGACGGGAAGACGCCTCCTCTATTCGCTCCAGATTTCCGCCTGCACTTCGCACCTCTCACTGCTGGAGATCAACAAGCTAACAAGAATTAAAGAACATCTTATGTCAATAGAAATAAATAATAAAGTTTAATACTGTAGCCATAAACAGACACAAACTATGACAAGAACAAAATTGTTTTTTGTTATTCTTTATAGATGTCACTTCTATTATTATTAAAGATGTTATCGTTTCTTGTGGTGGTGGAGATTTTTTTTTTAATTTTACATGATTAATTTGGTGTGTTTTGTTTCTTTTTCATTACTCATTTTCTTTTCTAATAATAATATGAGACATCATATGTAGTTAAATTTATAATAATGATAAAGTAATATTGTTATTCTTATAAATAATAGTCAGTTTTCTCACTGCTATCAACTGATGGTTTATTTGGGGACAGCGGAACTTTCCACAGTATCGCATTTGTTTTCACTGCTATAACTTTAAAAACGTATTAAAAATTATATAATAACATTATTTTACTAATGTAAGCCAATAAAGTCTGGGGAGTCAATCAAGGTTACTGAATGTAAGAGTACAAAGTGAGGATTATGGATAGATAAGTAACGACTGACCATTGACTTGAAGTGGTCAAGATCGGGAAAGTATCAACGCGGGAGTATGCTTCAAAAATTAACGGTACTTAGGAATATTTTTCTGCGTGTAACTTCTTTACTTTTGGAATACGGCTGTTGAACACCATGGATGCAGCATAGCGGGCCTTAGTTGTAAAGCTCTGAAATGGTGGGTCTAGAAAATGGAACTCATTCGAACATTTGACACATATATAGCGATAGTGAAGCAACAGGCTTGAAACTTTGCTTCCCTGGGAAAAAATTACGCCATGGAAAAGATTTCTTCTGCCACAAGGCCGTTTAATTAATCTTGGACTCTATTCAGGCTGGAAATAATGATTCGGCAGCGCCAGCCCAGATATGGCAGTAATGCTTTATTGTTGTCCCTAATCTGACTCTTGTAAACATGAAAAGAGCTATTTGAACTTGGTTAGAGAAGAGCTGTTTGAACAAGGTTAGAGGAGAGCTATTTGAACTAGGTTAGAGGAGAGCTATTTGAACTAGGTTAGAGGAGAATTATTTGAACTACGTTAGAGAAGAGCTATTTGAACTAGGTTAGAGGAGAGCTGTTTGAACATGGGTAGAGGAGAGCTGTTTGAACTAGATTTGAGAAGAGATGTTTGAACTAGGTTGTAGTTATTAACATTATTGCTGTTAAAACATTTGTTTAAATGGAAAATAACTAAAAATAATCAGCTATACAGAATAAATAGAAAAAAAATAAACATCACATTTTATACGTTATTATTCAAAACGCTTCTCCAACATTTTCAAAAATCAAATAAATGTAAAAATATAAATGAATAAAGCTCGACAATTCGTGCAAAATACAAATTGCGGGAAAATGACCCGACACATTTGTAGGTTTAAGAAAAGCGAAATAGAGTAAAGAACAAAAAATGTGTTTTTATTTTCCAAATGTACACATGATGCCATTTTGCTTCGTTTCGTTTTAAAAAACAAATCAGTCAGTTGGGCGCCGTTACTTTACACACACTTTCGAAAGCGTTAAAGAAAGATGTCCACAACTTGACGGGTCATTTCATGTGGAATGGCAGCAATGTCCTAACGAATGAAATCTTTTAATTGTTCAACAGATCGAGGGCGATTAGTGTATACCTTTGATTTCAGGTATCCACAAAGTAAAAAAAAATCGCATGGATTCAAATCAAGTGATCAGTCGGGCCAACGCTTTTTGTATTGCAGATACCGATTCGTTGTTCTTGACAAATGTTTCCACAATGAATGCGCGATTCTCAACCCATCCAATTCATGATGGCAATTAAAAACGAAACAAAAGAAAATTATATGTACATTTCAAAAATAAAAACACATTTTTCGTTTTTTACTATATTTGTAATAAAATAAGCTCACCATCTGACGCTATTTTTTAACAGATTCTTGATTGATTTGTTTTTTATTGTTTATCAACAATTTGCAGGTTATTTAAAGTCAGAAAATATTTTTAGATTGTAAGAATTCTTTTTGAGATAATAATGTTTTGCTGATAAAAGTCTTACTAATTAACCCATAGCTTGAGGAGAAGACATTGATTCCTAGCTTTCTCAGTGGTAGTTGCGCGCAAGGAAATCTAACGAACACAACGAGAACTGGAACTCTGCCCTGCGATTAACAATTTTGAGGCATTGTCTATTATACTAGCCGCACACCCAAGCATACAGCACCTGGTATTCCCAAGCGGTCACTCATCTAGATACTGACCACGCTCGACGTTGCTTAACAGCCACCCTGTGAGTATCAATTAACGAAAGAATATACCCAATAGTGACCATAATAAAGTACGTATTTTAATAAGTAATAAAGATACATTGTAATAAAAAGACTAAATGAATAGATAAATAATCCTCTCTTCTCTTTATTATCTTAATTGGATTTACTCCAAACAAGGTAGAGAATTCACTAAGACATCATGGGGTTACAGGGTGTGGTAGAATTAGGAACAGAAACATTAATAATGTACGAGAAGAGAAGAGTAATCAGGAGGACATTAGTTAGTGATTGACGCTGGATCTAAATGGAAAGCATGGAGCTGGAAGTGAGTTCTACAAGTGAGAAGTGCGAGGAAATAAACAATTAGCATAGACCTTACGGTTAACGCTTGAGAGTTCAACTGTAAATAGGTGAAACATCGTATATAGTGCGCTTAAATTTCTAAAAATACAAAATGGCCAAAAAGGACAAAAAACAGAATGAGGTAAATGATGGTCTTCATCTGTCTTAACATTAAACTTAGCTAACCACAAACACTGACCCAAACACGCCACAATATTCCTAACACCAAAACAACGCTTTCTTATGAACCTTTCTTACTACGTTCACCATAATACCTCATTGTCTCTATGATAGAATAGCGAAGAGCGATATTTATTTGTAATTTATTTACAAAATGTGGCACAAGGCCAAAAAGAGGAACGGGCGTAAAGGACGCTTTTCTTCTGTCTTAAGGTTAAACTTAGCTAGCCACAAACACTGACCCAAACCTACAACAATATTCCTTAATCCACAACAACGCATTTTTACTTACCTTTCTTACCACATCTAAAGTCCTAGCTAAACCCCATATGTACAATTTATTTTAAAAAATAGCGAGAATAAAGCAATAATTTTAAAAAATAGTACCAATGTGCATTTACAATATGAATACAAATCTATTTGCAAGAAACTAAACAAGATAATATTAGTAACCCCCCCCCCCACACACACACACACAATCCTTAAATGTGACATGAAATATCAATTAACTGTATGAAATCAGTACGGGACTATAATAATATAAAACATAGCGAATTGCTCATCCGAGTAGTTACCACGAAAGTATTTATAGAAAAGGCACAGAGAAGGAAATTTACGGCAGTGGGCAAATGACTGAAGCCGAGATGCCTGATCAGGACCAATAATATTGTTGATTCTTCTTTGGATTTTTAATTAAAAAACAATCACTGTTATTGTCAGTGAATAGACAACACTTGTCTATATTATTTAATGAAACGTGCATGAATATATATATATATATATATATATATATATATATATATATATATATATATATATATGGAGATTAGCAAGGAAAATATTAACCGTAAAATACTAAAACGAAAAATTATAACAATAAAAGAAACTATAAGATCGCCTGATGTAACCAGTCAGCTACATTTTGTTTGGGATTTGTTTGTTTGTTTTTTTTTTGGGGGGGGGGTAATTTTGTTTTTGCTCGTTTTTTATATATTTCTTTGATTTATAAGTTATGGTAAATATTTTCGTTGCTCTTCCTGTCCTTGTTTTAATATGTTCGTTATTAAAGCTATAATTTTACAATCCCTATAAATTATTTCGTGCCATGGTCTAAAAAGTTTCGATTCTTTTACATGTCATGTTCCTTGAGAATATTATAACTCTCCACGACTTCCCGTCCCTTGTCGCCCTAAACAACGTTTGGCTCTTTCTCATTGCTATCACTTTTGCACAAATTTATTAGGTAAGTTACTCGCTGTTCCTTTCTGCATTTCCAGAGTTCAGCAGCCGGTGTTAAATTCTCCAAGCCCTTTTCCTCAAAATGTAACTCGAACTTGGTCAATGGTAACCAATAATGTAACGCCACTCGTCGTTCCTCAAGTTCCTTCAGACCACCGTGGTTACCATTAAGCTGACTCTTCACTCGTTAGGACGTGCCTCGTTCTGTCGCTGGTATTGTGATGATGGCATAGTTCCAATCGAGAAATTATAATGACGACCGCGTCCATTTGGTCTCTATTCCTGTGGAGATATTTCTCTTCTGGGTGGCTGACTCAAAACAGATGGTTTTTCCTGGCCCTTTTGTCCAAAGGATTCGTGAATGTTATTTATTTCGCCGACCACTCTGGTCTCTTTATCTTCAACATATGTTTTTATTTTATCTGACATCATGGATACCTTGATGGTCTCTTTCTTATCGGCTGGAAATAAGGAAGGAAGGGTAGTCTTGGTTTTGCTCAACTTACTGAATTCCGTCTAGTTAAGTTTGGCTTCGATTTTCCTTGAAATTATTTAAAAGCATGATTTTTTAACGCATTTCGTTTTTAGTTTTCATCTCAACTTTTCAATCCATCTCCCTGTAAATGTCAACAATGGTCACCCAGTTAGTAGACTTTCTCCTCTTCCTTCTTTCTGCCTTTCATGCTTTCTTTTCTTTTTTCTTTCTTTTTTTTTATCAGCCTCCGAAGATCTCACAATAACATTAATTTTCAGTGTTCCAGTTCTTAGGTCTTTTCAGGATTTTCCCTTTCATCCCAATAATAATCGGTTCTACAACTTTTTTTCAGTTCTATAGACATGGCATGATACCTATCCAGCTTTTCATTATGTTTCATAGTTCCGTCTGCTCTCCTGAAACAGGGAAATCAATCACCTGACACATAATCTCAGTTTTTCCTCAACGATTCTTGATCACCATAATTAGGTGCAGTTTTCTTGTCTGGATCGCGTGATTAATTCTAATATCAAAGCCATGGACTTAATTCAGGGCGTTTCAAAAGTTTCCCACCTGAGTAACCTTTTGTCCGACCCAATTGTGTTGGCTTTTCATTTGAGATTGATTGATTGATTTTTCTTATCAACCTTTTGTAGGTTATTTAAAGGCAGAAAAGAATTTTTTTGGCGGGGGGTGATAATAATAATAATTTAGTGAGACAAGTCTTACTAATTAATCCATAGCTGGGGGAGAAGAGGTGGATTAATACATTTTCTAAGGGTATTTGCACATGAGTGAATATAACAAATCCAACTGGAATTGGGACTCGACTCTCCGATTAACAATTCGTCATCAATTACACCACCGACAAGTTTACGGCACCTGGTACTGACCAGTCTAGACGTTGCGTGACCTCGGGGATCGTACGGGAATTGGTATTTCAACGTAATCCCGTATTATAGGACTCAAGGTCAAATACAGTGATCATACAGAGCTGGACCCAAGAGGGTTAATGCAACGGGAAATACAGAAAGCAAAATGTTCTTATTTTATCGTGAAAGAGGAAACAATTTTCAGAAATTTGTAATCATAAAATGATAGTGTTGTAGCATACTTACGGACGATAATGGATATGTCCCCATTCATATAAATGCAGTAGTAAATACTGTATGTTGGTCTCTAGTTAGAGATTCGTCTCCAGCTGTGCTGGCTCGAACTCTCTACCTCCGGGCAGAGAGGATCTCCAGATGAGGCTATGTAGAAGGGCAGAGTTACGTCTCGGGAAACAGCTACCTGACCTCGTATTATACGGTATCAACGGGGAATTTTTGACCGAGCCTACGGGCTCGGATATCCCACATTAAACTCGGGCTTGTGCTACATCTGACCGCGTGTTGGTGGGGGGTGCAGAGAGGATCCCCAGACGAGGCTATGTCGAAGGGCAGAGTCTCGTCTCGGGAAACAGCTAGCTGACCCCGTTTTATACGGGTTTACGGGGAATTTTTGGCCGAGCCTACGGGCTCGGATACTCCATATTAAATTTGGCTTTGTGCCACATCTGACCGCGTGGGGCGGTTGGTGGATATCCTGCAGTTGTAGATTCATTGTGGAATTCACTTGACTCAATTCTAGCAGTTGAGTACTTTTCCTACGAGCTGCAGGCGAATCTTATATGTGTTGTTCTTGTCCTAAGTATTATCGTTCATTACCAATCTTCGTGTGATTATTCTATTCAGTGACCTTCCATAGATTAAAGCAGATACATTGATTGGTTTTTACAGCTTATCAACCTTTTGCATGTCATTTAAACTTTATTTTTTAGATGAAAATGATTCCTGATATAATCCTACTAATTAACCCATAGCTGGAGGCAGAAGATGTAGATTCATACATTTCTTAAGGATATTTGCGCAGAAGTGAATATAACGATTTTCAATTACCAGTCGTTATTCATTACATCACCTGCACATCCAAACGGTCACCCATCTGGGTACTCACCAAGCTCGACATTGCTTAATTTCTTTTCAACGTGATATTGCCGTAAGTCTTGTAATTACTTAGAACATAGAAAGTACATAAAATTGATCCCGATGTAGACGTGCAAGAAACGTGATCGCGTACTTCTGTTCGATGGTCCCTGATTTAGTCTCTTTCATTTCCTAAAACAAATTATGATTGTTCCATTGGACAATGTCGTCAAATAGCAATCATTTGAACAGTTTTCAGTGGATCGTACTTTCTACTTAATCCATTGTCTTTCGGCGGACAGAGACGCTGCTGGGATAAAATACTGGGAGGTGCTCCGTCCCGGAAAATAGCGGACCACGGCAATACACCCCATTGCACTAGAGAGGGAATCGGTACTAATATCGATGCCAAGGCAATCAGCGGTTACTCGGACTGGGCAATTTCTGGCACTGGTCCGGGTCTACGCTCTCGGGAGCAACACATTAAACCCGACCTTGTGTCACGTCATGATTCAGTGCGGAGACGTGGTCAATACCTGCCTTAAACATGTCGCTTTTTAACTCTTATTGCATTCACTTATGCTGGCTGACTGTCTTATCGTCGATTCCGTATTGTTTCCTGTATCCTATCTGTCTTGTTCTTTATAGAATTGGATTTTATGGCCTTGTTCTTGAATACCATTGATTAATTTTGAATCGTTTTGTTATTTTTTGGGTTTTTTTTTTGTTTTTTTAATGTCGTTTTATTTTTGATTCCTTCAACTTGCTTTCTGACAAAAACGTACAGTTCTAGTTCTCCCTGTTTCGGGATTTTAATTTTGGGGTTGCGTGGTTCTCTATTCGTTCCACTATTAGTTCTCTTGCCAATTTTGGCTTTTTTTTGCCAATGTTGGCAGTCTTTCCTTCCTTTATTTTGTATAGTCCTCGAGAGGCTTACTATCAAACCCTACTCCCCTTTTTCCTTTTCATTACAGATTATCAACGCCGTTTCTCGATTACAAAGTCTTATGTATTGTAAACGGATTTCTTTATTTTGGGGGGGATTTAGATTTACAAGTTCTTTTCTTGTCCAGATGAAGAAGAGTCCAGAATATCCAACAAATAAATTGAATAAAGTTTTGCTGCAGATTTTTTTTCTGGTGAAATATTCTTTATGAAGATGTGCGTGTACCCCTAATGGTTAACAACACGAATTTCTTTTCGTATTGTTCACGCAAAGTAAAGCCTAAATGATATTATTCAAAGTAGATGATGCTTGACCCTAAACTCTAAGAGGTTAAGTTTGAAGTAATCGGGGAAGCATCCTCTCGGGATCCTGTTCCACAACCTGTGTAAATAATTGTACGGAGATTTTGTATGAAATAAATTTTATGAATATCAACATCTGTCAAGGGTATCATTCATCTGCACGCGAGACTATGAATGCAGGTAATAGATATCTAGTGTGACTCTTGTTTTTTTTTAGGTTTTTTTCATGTGTAACAGTGCGTATTCGTGTATCTTTAAATTTTAACTCCATTTTCTCAAACAGCGTTAGCTTTTCAAATTATCGCTTTGAAATGTATTTAATCATTTAAAGATGTGTGTTCGTGTTGAAATCATATCAACACGCGCAGGCGCACACTATAATAAGAAACAAAAATAATTAATAATTTCCAGAAGGAAAAAATTCTCGGAATTCTGTGACATTAAATCTTAGCTAAATAAACTATCCACTGTAACTAATACGAAAGGAAGCGTTCACTATTGATGGAACCCAAATTAAATAATAATAATAATAATAATGTCAAAATAGCTTAAAAGTGCCTAGCGTAAAATATTGAAAAATCAGTTACGGTTTTGTATGCAGACGACACGATCGTTTCTTGATCACGACCAGACGATATGTCATGCGTCGTTTATCATTAACTACGAGTCAAGATGAAAGGGAAAAAAGTCGAAAGGGCCGCGACGTTAATATTTGAAAGGATCCATGTATATAATGTGTATAGGATGTATTTATTTGGTTATTCATTTATGTTGCTCGTCCTGACGTCTGATGCACGTTGCTAGTGTGTGTCAAATCTCACGTTACAGAACGTCAAACAGTGAAGAGAGGAAAATTAAATTTGGAATATTTTTTATGAGTTTTTGTGTTGTTTTATCGCCTAAAAGCAGATTGAGACATTTCTATGAGGTTTTCGTGGTGGTAAAGAGAACTGATTTTAATCAGTAAATACCATATTAATTTTACAGTGTGTTCTGGTGTTTTTTTGTTTTTTTTTGGCTTCTTTTTTGTCTATTTTGACATGAAGGTTGCTATTCGTTTTTTAGGCTTTTTTGACAGTAACTGATTGTAATTTTTTGTCTATTTTTTGTCTACTGTTTCTTCCCTCCTCAATTTTTTCTTTACCATTTTATTAAGCTTCTAAGTGCTAATTTTGAAACGTATCAAAGACTGGCGCCACAAAAATAATCAAATACGAAAGAAATGAAAAAAGAAAAGAGTTTACCTGATCATAATCTAATGAGATTTATGAAACTTCCCATAATTTGTTCCATATTTTCTCAAACATCACTACATATATATATATGTATATATATATATATATATATATGTGTGTGTGTGTGTGTGTATATATATATATATATATATGTTTGTGTATGTTTGTATATATATGTCTGTGTGCATGTATATATATATATATATATATATATAATGTGTATGCATATAAATATATATATATGTGCGATTTTTTATATATATTATTTATATAATAATATATTTTATATATATATTTGTATTTATATTTTTAAATATATATATATATATATATATATATATATATATATATATATATATATATATATATATATATATATATTTTATATATATTATTTATATAATAACATAAGTTTGTCTGACGATCGCAAATAAAGTGAAACCCAGGGTCACAAACTCACACAAATTCAACTAAATATGCATATACATATATATATATATATATATATATATATATATATATATATATATGTCTGTGTGTGTGTGTGTAAATATATATATATATACATGTGTGTGCGTGTGCATGTGTGTGTGTGTGCAGATATACATGGATGTACGGGTAGTCTAACGGTTATCAACACGGAAAGGGTGATCGGCAAACGGTGTTCGAATTCCGATCGAGTTCGTTATATTCACTTTCACACAAATACGTTCTGAGTCCACCCAAAAAATGTCTACACACTTCTGGAGAGGAAAAACTTGCATAGTTAATGTAATACTAAATTATATTCAGACATTGATTCAGAGATTCGGACATACCGAGATTAAAACAAGTTACCTTTTGGGCTCTACAATCACGAGAGATTCTCAAAATAATGGCCTTTAGCTACCAGGCTTTTATTAGTACGACGACCTACTGCTTGGACAACGTTGGCCAAATAGTCCAGTGGTCTTGCTGCACATGCATTTTCAATTTATTGTCTAATGGCCGCTACTGTATTGACATCTTTCGACAAAATATCGTACTACAATAAACATTAAATCACAATTTTATAAAACTACGAAGTACAATTCGTTCCTTTCCTGAAGTGATTATACTCTTCTTTAGTCGGACTCTGTATTCTCCTCCTATCTTCAAGTTACAGGGCTAGGCAGATGAAACTTCCGGTTGTGCTTACTATCACTCTAGGAGAAGGACATATGAATTCAAAACTGGTTCATGTGCTAATTATCTTTACAAAATCCAAAGAAAAATCTGCAGTTTTATCGGTCCTGACCTGACATCCTGGTCTTAGTCGTTTTCCCAATAGCATACAGTAACTTCCGTGTCTTTTCTCTAGATTCTGCGGTTGTTCTGATGAGCTTTCAGGTTTGCTATCTTGACTTGATGATTTTAAGCGTAGTATTAGAGCAGTAAGACGTCATCATGTTACTGTTAAAATTGCTAGATGTAACCGTAAGTTCTATGCGAATATGTTCTTCTCTCGCACTTTTTACTGGTGGAACTCTCTTTCGGCTTTTTTGCTTTCATGTCAACTATAAATTTCAAAAATGTAAATGCAACATCAATCATCGTTAGCTGTCTCCTTGAATTCTGTTCTTTTATTGTTCCCTCTCCTCAATAACGTTATTCTCAGATTCTTACACTATCAGTAAACCCTTGAGTCGTGAGTGGCTTTATCGCCTTGCTTAGGGTGAATGATTAAAACTTAAATCACACCGTATTGAAGGTATAATGAAACTAACGGTGGAAAACAGAAAAATTAATAAAAAAAAGACAATTATGAACTCTTCAAAAATTCAGTTTCAAAACTAAATAGTTTCCTCTCTGGAGTAATCCTCCTCGAGATTAATGCATTTTTCCATCCTTGTCTACCATGCTTCTGTGCACTACTGGGATGATTTTTCACGCATATGTCTCAGCTCGTCGTTACGGTCCACTTGATTGTTTCCACACTTTCAAAACGGGTCCCCTTGATGATCCCCCTGAGCTTGGGGAAAAGAAAGTCACATGGAGCAATATCAGGATAGTAGGGTTGCTCCAGTATGGCGATGTCTTGTCCTGTTAGTTTTCAGACAGACTTCGTATGACAGCGATTCTGAAGAAGATCAAGAAATGCGTCCACTTTTTGAAAGAGGGTTATTTATTGTTAGATCTTCCGGAAATTAAGGCTATTGAGAAAATAGACGTGCCAGTCAATGTGGTTGATAGAAAGCTAAAAGATTGTTAAGTCCACAGAAAATATATTGATTGAATCAGATTGTACGAAGTATGGACTTTCGACACGTAGAAAAAAGAACCACCTTCCCAATACAAGTCATGCTTTCTGGACTTGAAGACTCTCTGATTCTTAAAAGAAAATTTCTGGAAACGATAGAAAATATATTCCACGTGTGTGTGTGTGTGTGTGTGTGTGTGTGTGTGTGTGTGTATGTGTGTGTGTGATATCAATATCCCGACAGATCTTCTTTCTGTAATGATGACCGGAAGCGTCCGGTCATCTACATCCGGGAACTTGCGAATGGAAACACAAACATAAAATAATTATCATCTCAAATGTCCACTCCTTTCGAATCTTGTCAAATGGAAAATTTACTGACTCGCAGAATTTGCTTATATGGACAGTGAGATTATCCACTATGGCTTAGCAAGTTATCATCTCAAATATTGTCACCCAAGTCCGCCGCTGGCCTTTATTTCCAACGTGGAATATATTTTCTATTGTTTCCAGAAAATTATATATATATATATATATATATATATATATATATATATATATATATATATATATATATATATATATATATATATATATATATATATATATATATATATATATATCATCTACATACAGGCCTGTTTCAAGTGTGAGTTTGTAAAACAATGAATATTACTCTCTAATAATGCAAGACCATTCGGTAAAGCTTTAGTCACTGTGTTTTATCAAAAATAAATACGCTTAAATTAACCTTTACCACTGTCGCGCGTCAACGGCTTAGGGCTAGAATCCCCGACTGACGCCAATTCAGCCGGCTTCGAGCTAGAGGCAACCTGACGTCTGAGTTATATATATATATATATATATATATATATATATATATATATATATATATATATATATATATATATATAGGTGTAACAGTAAAATTGTCCAAAACGAGTAACAGCAAAATTGTTAGATTAAGCTTTGGACTGTTATATCTCAGAAATGATTAAAGATATCACACTGGATTTCTCCAAGGTTTTTATAACACTCTACTTTGAACAATAGGAATGTATTGAGGCCTAAGTTGAAATGATAATCCCTCTTGTTGCTGTGACCTCTTGATCCAGTTTTCCTCTCTACTGCCCTCTTTTTTTTTAACTTAATCGCCGTTCTTTTGATTGTTTTTGAATGGGCTTTGAAGATGGTATGAATGTTGCTCAGTTGGGAAGACATAGTGAGGCTGGCACTTAAATGATTTGAACCTGTTCCCTTTTTCGCTGAATAACTTAAATGTAAACATTTCTTTCAGCCGGATCGGTATGTTTTCAATCTTCATAAATACAATGTTTTTGAAAGACAAATTCCCTTTAGTTTTCTTCCATGAATATGCATGGTCAAGCACAAAAAATAATCTTTTCTAAGACATCCAAGTTCATTCATGTTTACGAATTAAATTTCATCAGTTATTTTGAATTATATCGATATTGTATGAATATTATCAGTGAGTTATGTGCTATGCTTGATACACCGTTAGATGATCATGTATCTTTCGATACATGACTGACGAGGTAGATTTTTTTCCGGCAGTAGGTTGCCATTTCTTTCTGCTATAGACCATTTACTATCCAAGGCTATAGAACCCGGTCTGGTTCATAGCTGGGGGGAGAAGAATAGGGTCATACCTTTTTTCAAGGTTATTAGCACGTAAGTGAATATAATGGATTCGACTGGAATTTGAAATCGGCTCTCCGATTCCTCAATCCGAGCCGCTATCCATTACTCCACCAGGTCTCTATTTTATAATAACACAATCTAAATTTGCGAGAAGAGACGTGATTCACGCTTTGCGTTGCTCATGTAGATTTTGTTTTTAGAAATAAAATTCTTTTACGCTGAACATGTGAGTAACGATGCAGTTTTAAATAAACTTGAAAGAAAACGGATACATTTCTCGGATATATAATGGGAATTGTTTTTTCTTTATGTGTCCTTGTAGAATTTAGCTTTGTTGAATTTGACACCCACTGGACATATTGATGGCAAGCGAGACAAAGGTAAGTGCCAAATAACCTACCTACCGATCTTGTATATAAATGGATGGCAGAACATGTCGTGGATTGGAGAGTAAATGGACAAATATTACTAAGAGCTACAGATGAAAGGAAATTGTAGAGACCCATGACTCCTACGCCCTGAATAAACACAGCACCTAGAAGACATTCGTATCCTTGCAAATACATCAACATTTTATAACGGCGAATCAACCTGAGAGAGTGTTCGCCGATATGAAAATTTATGTAATAGAGAACGTGACAATTTTACGAGATATCAAGCCTCTTCAATCTCACCAGTCTACAAACAATAAATATATCTGCAGCCTTGTAAAATATACGGTATACATGTCGATTGTCTTTGGACCAGGTGAATAGATTAAAATGTAACTCTAGTAATAGTTGGTGTTTGAGTAAAAGCTCGGATACTGATTTTCTAGATAGGCAACTCGTTCAACGCCCCATACTTATCCATCCATTACCCTATGAATTACATTAAGATATCTCTCAGTTTTTTTTCCTACTTTATATGAGAAAAAGAAGAAAGGAAAAAACTATTATTTTAACAATCTCTGCGCATATCTATCAAATTATCGTAATATATTAGCACTTGTTTGTCAGTGATTTTGAAAAGACGATTGTAAAGATACCAAATTATTAATCGCCCTGCGATACGAATTACATTCTTTCTAGAAAGGAAAATACATTTATTAAGATATACTTCGAAATATTAGAATAAAAAAAGCATCATTTTCGGCACCCGTCCTATATAGCTAGCTATTTACGAGGATCGACTGGAAAGTTTAAATACTGACAAAGATATAAATGTAAGTAGACACACCAGTTCATCAACTAAAAGACATGTAAGTGTACTAGAATGCAACAGTTGGTTAGACAGTAAACCATAATACGCCTACTGCAGCGGCAAAGAACCTAAAAATAAGGCAAAGGCAAAAACAACGGACCAGACGCAGAAACGATGGCAAGATAAACTGCTTCACGGTCAAGCAGGCTGATGTAGACAAACCCCGTACCTATCAGTGGCTACGTAGATCAAGGTTAAAAGTTGAAACAGAAGGTTTTATTCTTCCTCCACAGGACCAATGTTTATCAACTAGAAATTACCAAACAAAGATACTTAATTATTGTGTTAACCCGAAATGCAGATTCTATGATAACCATCTTGCATCAGGTTTCACGTTACGAAAGTGTAGGTCAATATCTGTACTGACAAAATCTGCAACTTTTACGGGAAGGAATGTGCGTGGAATTGGTATGTACATCACCTAGATACGGTCAGAGACATCGGCTATGTAACTATTATATGGGAGTTTACAATGCGCGCAGAACAATCAAAGCTAATCGCCCAGATATGGAGATCGGAGACCCCCAAAACAGAATGCGTTTTTCTTATTGATATGGCCGTCCCTGCAGACATCTTTGAAGATCTTCAAAAAACAATCAAAATACAAAGAACTTAAAGTGGAAATCTCAACAATGCGGCACATGAAGACATCAGTACTTCCAGTTGCGGTTGGAATCATCGGTTTGATTGGAAAATGTTCTGATAGACTCATTGAAGGGATCCCTGGTAGCCCATGCCTTAAAGATATGCAACAAAATTTTTCTCACAAGTACAGCTCACACTTTACGAAGGGCTTTATCAATATAAGATGTGTGTGAACTTTGGTTGTTTTAGTTCAGCTTGTTTTATTTGTAAAAATGTTCAGTGGGAAAATGTCACGATACCATTCATGACCTTAGATCTCTGGTTGGTACCCGGAAGGAAATGAATATACAACAGAAACAACAACAATAATAATAATAATAATACCTGGAAATCGAAATAGAAAAAAATGTGGAAATTGAAAACAAGAATAGTACCAGTCATAGTAGGTGCGCTTGGAATGATAAAAAAGGAACACAACAAGACAATGAAAAAATCCCTGGAAATCTCAGCTTAAGAGAAATACATAAAATTGTCTTGATAAGTACAGCCTACACTAAGAGGAATGTAACGCTAGTGATAATATGGGAGTTAGAAAAACAAATCATGAAATGTAGGCATAACACACAACTACCTGACTTAGGTCTTCCTGCAAATTTAGTAGGCTGTGTGACCATAGCAGAAATTGAAATTAATAATAATAATAATAAATAATAATAATAATAATAATAATCTAATAGTCTCCTTGAAGGGATCCCTGGTAGCCCATGCCTTAAAGAAATACACAGAATTGTTCTCACAAATACAACTCCTACTTTACGAAAGGATTTAGAAATGTGTGTGCTCTTACGTTGTTTTATTTTTATTGTTTTTTTTTTTTAAAGATTCGATTCAGATTCCTCCCCGATCTCTTGAACCGCAGTAGAGGTTAATCCCTTGTTTCCTGTTTAGCATCGGGTTTCCGGTCCCTTCCAATGTCTACTTCCACACTATTACTTCTAACGTCCCCGACTGAACTATGAAATCTTATTCACTAATTAAATCTTGACCTCTTGAGATCTTGAATTAAGTCTAGGGTTGGCTGTATATCTTTCTTGCATAGTCGCAAGAACTTCACTTCTTCCCTTTCTTACGCTCGTACAAAGCCACACATTAACGCTCTACCTTGAGTGGCTCCTGGACCTTGCATCATAGGAACATTAGTAAACAAAATTACTTTTTAAATACTGCTTCTGCCCGTTTTGTTTGATAGTTTTTTTCCTAAAAGACACTTCAAATAATTCAAAACAAAAGCCTCCTATTATAATTGTGTCCCGGCTTTCGTTAGTTCGTACGACCGTTACGCCCGGCCAATACCGCATGAATAATGGACTATTCTGTTTTGATCGAGTTGAACGCGGGGCGGAGAGAAAGTCCCTACTTGGCTTCAATGTAAAAATGAAAGAAAGAAGGAAAGAACGAAAGAAATAAAGGAAGAGAGAAGGAAATAAAGAAGAGAATAGAGAAGAGTTAAACGTCTCCTGTTAATACCTCATAAATAATGGACTTCAATGTGAAAATGAAAGAAAGAGAGAAGTCTTTAACGGCTGTTTCAGTGAAATAGAAAACAGTTGTTAATTTCAAATCTTTTTATTTGTACCCCCTTACTTCTTAAAATAACGACCAGCATTCATATTCTTGATTGTTATTCAAATTTTTGTCAACGTTGTTAAACCCCAAAATTTAACGATGTAATAGGGGAAATTCTACGGATATTTTACAGTCATTGACCTCGGCATGAGCTTATTCAATCATTAACTTAAGAATTAAGTTTCATCAGAAAATTAAAATTGGAAAACCGTGAAATTTTCACGGCTCTTTCTGATTTAAAATTATTCCAGTACAGTATATTTCTGGAAGACATAATCATGAAAGTGGTCTTGGAGAATTTAGCATTAACTGATCATAATGAATGCCAGAGAGACAAAAGGAAATATCGAATCTACAACAATCTACCCTAGTGGACAACGTGAATCTCTATCTCTCAAAGGCAATGTGTCTGTGTGTGTGTGTGTGTGTGTGTGTGTGTGTGTAACGAATGCACGGCCGCAATTTTCGACGGATTTGCACCAAAATTTACATGCACATGCTCCAAGTTAGTGGAAAGGCCAAGACCGACTATGCATTTCCCAACTCCCATCGCTAGTGGAAATAATCGATTTTTTCATGCTTCTACGGCACTTTTCATGGAGTTTGCGGCAATTTTCTACCAGCCAGAGTGAGAGCCTATAGCTGGCTGCCACGAATAAGCAGGGAAATTCTATTAGCCAGCGTGAGAGCCAACAGCTGACTGACACGAATGTTAACTAGCATGCTAGCATGCAAAAAAAAATCGATAGCTGCATTCGTCACAAGTGGGAAAAATTTAAATCTGCATAGCACTTTACTCCAATTGGCTCATTCGCTTGCTTAAACTCAACGTTGATTCTGATTCCGCAGAACTGGGTTGGGTGTGAAAAATGATTTGTTGTTAACATTCTTTTTTCATTCGGTTTTTCCAGTTACGAGTCCTATTTCAAAGCTGATCATTTTGTGTTCATTTTGTTTAGTTCTTTTTTCGTAACAGATTTAATGTTTAGTATAGAGCTTAGAAAAAATTCGCAGTGTGAGATAGGCAAGAAGTAAGGCATGTCGCAACATCAGCAAGGCAAAGGGCACTTCTTTAAAGGCAAGGAAGGGCAAAAATATTTTAAGTCAAGTGATAGCGATTGCTGTATGAGTCGTACGATTTTTGAATCAATCACGGGCAACACCGGGCCATGCAGCTAGTATGACAATAAAAATGAGCTCAACATAGTGTAAATAACGACAGTGTAATTGTATTGTTCAAACTTATGAATGGAAACATATATTGAGTCCTTGGGTATAATTCATAATGAAATTTCTTGGCGTAAAAACCAATTGCTTTAAATATTCGAATTTTAATTACGTATTGTGTTATATTTCTTTCGTATTTCAGAAGTTGGGTATTTTAATCCACACAAAGTTGTGTTTAAGTCTCAAATGAACTTACATTTTTTCTTCAAATTTAAAGCGGCCTAACCCAATCACGACCATTTTTCGGTGTTCTGGAACAAGAAAACTAAAGCTAATTGTTGAAAATGGGTGTTATTTTTAGATTTAGCACCCGAAAATTGTGCAAAATTTACTAAAATATCCTGAGCTCCATTTTCAAAAACATTTTTAGTCCTGATCAGAACCATAAAAAGTTGTCCTTGTGCCAGACTAAGCTAAGCGTAGTATTTATTTTGTTCTTTATCGCTTCCAGCGTTCTCCGTTCATCCGCCTATACTTCCCCCACACCTCATCTTCACTTGTTATCCCTGGGAAGTAATATTCGCTGACGGATATTATCAGCAGAATTTATCAACACAGTATTTAAGTTTGTACTCAATGTAACCCTCAAATGCTACGGCCGGGTGGCCGCAGTCAACACAAGGCTGACTTAGCAAAGTCAGATCTTCAAAAGAATAACGCATGCATGTCCAGTGTGAGGTGGCTCCATTTCAACAGCGCTCAACTCATAATCATTTACAGGTATAGCTGAAAGGTTAAAGTAGGGGACTAAAAAGATGACTCAATTTATATCAATTTATGGCACTGGTGAGGTTCTTTTAACAGTTTTTCTACACAAGCTTTCATGTGAGCTTCCACGAAGCACGACTTTTGTCAGAATCGAAAAATATTGATTTTTTTTAGCTATATAGAGGGGTTCATGTTTATCATATACATACAATGCCAGGACGTTTTAGAGATTTTTCCGTAATTTGTTTTTATTTTTTATTTTATTTTATTTTGTTATGTGTCATGCGTGATACACGCTTAGGCAATCATGTATCTTTCGATACATAACTGGCGAGGCAGATTTTTTCCCGCAGTAGGTTGCCATTTCTTTCTGCGTTAGACCAGTTGCCATACAAGGCTATAGAACCCGGTCTGTCTTGCTATTTGCTCATAGCTGTGGTGAGAAGAAGAGGATTCATATCTTTCCTAAGGTTATTAGCACGTAGCTTCCTTGCGTTGTTGAGGAATTTGTGCTTGCGTAACATGAAGAATTTTGAAAAAAGGTAACATAAATAACAAAAATAATATATATATATATATATATATATATATATATATATATATATATATATATATATATATATATGTATAAAAAAGAAAGAACAGTAAGATATATAATCCGGTGTTCTTATAGATATTTTTATTTTTGCAAAATAGTGCTCAATGTAAATTTACAGAGCATTAATATTAGAAATTAACAGATTTAAAATATGTTTTTTCGCTACACAGTTCTAACCATGTTTCAAAAATGGAAGCTATATGCTTCGAATTTAATTTTGTAATTAAATTAAAGACATTAGTTCAATTTCATCCACAAGCGAATATTGGAGTAACTTATTTTTAAAATTACTGGGTTTTAAAGGCACTGCAAAAATTCATAATTCACATTTCCATGGATACAGAGAAAGCCATTCATCCAGACAAGTGGTGGTTACGTGTTCATTATTAATATTAATCATATCCCCCATGCAAGGCAGTAAAGCCACTAAGACACAAGAGATTACTGAGTGTGAAATAATAGGGAAAAAAAAAGAAATATTATTAAGGATCGAGAACATTGAAAGAGTAATGAAGAAGATTGTAGATATCGGTTGGCATTGTATTTGAATTTTTAAAGATCAGTTGGCTGTTAAGCATTGGGTCGGAAGGGAGTTCCACAAGCGAGAAGTGCGAGAAAAAACTGCTAGCATAGTACATACTGTTGCATCTAACCAATTCAACTATGAATCGGTGAGACCATGCCACTGATCTAGTAGTATGCTTATATTCATAAAGTTTAAATACCATAGACTTCATCCGAACAGTTGCCATGAAATTATTTTTAGAAAAGGCACAGGAGAGCTAAAGGACGGCAGTGGGAAAGTGACTGAAGCCGAGATGCCAGGTCAGGATCAATAATATTGCTGATTTTTCTTTATCAAGAATTTCTAAATATACAACAGGATCATCGAACCATCTGTAACAGCAATATTCAAAGCATGGACAAATGGCAAACTTATAAACATTAAGATAGATTCACTTAACGATTGCGTTGTGCAGCCGATGTATATTTATTATTAATAGAAATTATAGTTCCGTTATTATATATATCAAGCACTATTTTATTAGCTCCAGCAGTCCATGTGCGATATTAACTATATATATATATATATATATATATATATATATATATTCGACTCTCCCGTCGTATTCGACTTATGAAGGTCAAGCAGCTCAGTTCCTAGAAATCGACAGCCCGAAACCAGCACATGTGATTTGATTATAGTGGTCTGTCCTGCTATTTACCCATAGCTGGAGGGAGAAGAAGCGGATTCACACCTTTCTCAAGGGGATTAGCACGTAAATGAATGTAATAGATTCGAGTGGAATACAAACTCGGCTCTCCGATTCCTCAATCCAGGCCGCTATCCAATGCTGCCACACACACACACACACACACACACACACTTATGAAGCTCATATATTTTATACCGAGAACAATTTTAGATCTGTGAGAAAGTGTAAAATATTCCGTGTGAAACTTGTTATCCTTTAGGACATCATCGGATTAATATTATGTTTACTTGCTTGACGGAGAAGGGGTGCTGATATTTATTTTTTTTTCAATATGTTTTCGGTATATAGACTTAATTAATTCTGACTTTATGTCCCCATTTGACTTACTGAAAGAGGTAAAGATTTGTTGTTGTTTTTTTTTTTAAATTTCCATAATAAATCATTTTTATCATTATCATTTATCATCGCACTAAAGAAGTACCATCTTAGTACTGAAACATGAAAGTTTTTGTGCAGTAGTATAAAATGATTTTTTTATTCATTATAATAAAAATATTATAAAATTAATTTGCTCTACTTTGTATTGAGCATTTTTTTGAAAAATAAATGCTACGTACTGTGGATTTTTACTCCATCTGTCCTTTCTCTTATATATATATATACTAGCAGTAGAGTTCGGCCTTTCCTGGGGATGTAACAGTAAGTGATAGATCAAGTATCGACCATCATAAAGACTGAAAAATAAAATTGACAAAGATTATTGTTTAAGGTTGACGGACACGCATGTCTTAATTAGTTTTTTTTGTTTTGTTTTTTTTTTGTTTTGTTTTTTTACAAAAACATTGTTTTCAATCGTTATGAGTCTACTGATTGAATAGAATTTTATTATGAACAATTGTCTTGTAAATGGAATTTTTAAAGCATTCTCAATGTAAAAATAAAGAAAAAAGTCTGCAAAACAATAAGAAACACTATCTGCCAAAAAAAAGTGAAGTTTTGTTGAAATCGGTTGAAAAATGTAGGAAATCCGATCCCATATATAAACGAACACACAAACACACAACCAACCTGGGTTTTATAATAAATATAACTCGATATGAGTTGTCCCCCTTTCATTCTGGCGACAGAATCGTGTTTTCAAATTGATTTCGTGCAAAAACAATTGTGTTTTTTTCCAAATTTTGGCCTGTCAGAACCACCACGCAAGGTAATTTTTACGTAGTCCTGTGAAATTTTGTTAAAATCGGTTGAAAAATGTAGAAATCCGATCCAATATATAAACGTACAGACACACACACACACACACATACACACAATCTGCGTTTTATAATGAGTAATATATATATATATATATATATATATATATATATATATATATATATGTAGAGAGAGAGTGTAACAGCAAAATTGTACAACTTGTGTAAAAGCAAAATTGTCCATTTGTTCGATTAAGCTTTAAATCATTGTATCTTAGAAATGATTAATGATATCTTATTGGAATTTTTCGAGGTTTTTATAATAATATTGGACTCTACTTTGAACCATAAGGACGTATAAGTACTCTCCACCCATAA
The DNA here is from genome assembly GCA_903632075.3 of Acanthosepion pharaonis. Taxonomy (NCBI): domain Eukaryota; kingdom Metazoa; phylum Mollusca; class Cephalopoda; order Sepiida; family Sepiidae; genus Acanthosepion; species Acanthosepion pharaonis. The sequence continues at coordinate 707,273 of CAHIKZ030000065.1, read as the reverse complement.
CAGAAGAATCGTGATGAAATCGATCATAAACGAAAATGACATCGTCATCATTAATTAATCATAGCTAAGCATCAGACGCTTTTTAAAATAAATTTCAGATATATATATTATTTCAGGATCATTTTCAAACTCATTCAAGATGATCTTCGTCCTCTTTAAATTTCTTTCTCTCCTGGAGTAACAAGGTACCTCACACGTTTCACGTACGATTTCATTTTCAAGTCTTTTTTCACTACTCTTTGGACTGTCAAAGCTGAAGATACTCTCTCATGTGCAAAATATTTTATGTATTGAGTTGTATCTTTTCTAATAGATCTCTTTAGCTGTAAGTTGAAATGATGATCCCTCTTCCTGCTATGACCTGATCTAGTTTTCCACTATACTGTTCCCTCTTTTTTAATGTGATTCAACGTTCTCTTGATGGTTCTTGAATAGAATTCAAAGATAAAAGGTATGAATGTTAGTACCATTACTGAAGGCCTGAATGATCTTTTTCCTCTCAACATTGCTCATTTGGGTAGACAATGTGTCGGGCACAAAACGAATTTAACCTGTTCCCTTTCTAGCTGAATTAGTTAAACGTCTTATCTGAACAACTGGAAAAAAGAAACTCAGTTTAGTGGTTTTAGATATTAAAGATTTTTTATGATGGTCAATCATACTGTTATACATGATTTGGACAATTTTCCTGTTACACCTGGAATACATATATATATATATATATATATATATATATTTGGTTGGATAGATGTGAGTTTGTGTCTGACGATCGTTAAAGCGTAAAACCCAGGGTCACAAACTCACATCTATCCAACCAAATATGTTAGCTCTATCTATGATATTGAGCGCTTTCTAATAAGTACCGCGTATATAATATATAAATAATTATACATATATATATATTTATTTATATTTATATACACTTTTCACACACACACACACACACACACACACACATATATATATATATATATATATATATATATATATATATATATATATATATATATATATATATACATATATATATATATATATATATATATATATATATATATATATATATATATATATATATATATATATGTTTGATTGGCGATAATTTGTTTTTTAACAAAATTTTCTATTTAAAAAAAATTTTTTTTCCAACCCAATATTATATGTGCTTGTGTGTGTCTTGTGTGTTTGCGCGCGAACCTGCGTGTGTCAACTTACATACTTTGTGTACTTATTAGCATGGTTTTGGGGTTCTTTTGCGTGTTTGTATATCCAGGTTTACGTAGTGTGCATATGTACTTGAAATTGTGTATGTGCGAGTGTATGTTTGTGTGTGCGCGTGTTTGATTGTCTTCGTACGTTTCTGCCCCGTGCTCTTGTGTGTGTGTGGGTGTACTCGCGCACGCGTGTACAGAGAAGCGGGTGTGAATTGGCAGTCATAATATTTCGCACAAAGCGGCGATGTTTTCGTTTTATTATTTTTCTTTTCTTTTCTTTTCCATTCGAGCAGAGCGTAATAAAAAAAGAAAGAAAGAATCAGGATAATAAGTAGATATGATTATCAGTCGAGAGCATCAGCTCAGTGTCTATACCACGGCTTCATCAAATGTTTTGAATCTATTCTCTTCGTGTCGGTCGTCTACTGACACCTGACGTGAATCGAAGCAATAGGTCCTTTGTGAATGGGTTTTAAGTTCATTGAACACATGCTTTAACAGCCCGTCCCACGCAGATGCCTTATTTTGACTGGACAATTGTTAGTGATATCAACTGATTGCCCCTGAACCTTGCATTTGGTTACTGAGTATGAATCTTTTATCTAGAGATTCAAATGTAATAAATAATGGCGAATACATTTTCCCTGTGTTTTCTTGTATTTTTATTCCATAAGTGTTTATATGTCCAAAAATATTTAGTCCTAAAAAAGCGTACTTGATTGTTATTTGATACGCAGATGACATCGTATTGATGGCAGATACAGAAATAAAACTGCAGAACTCCTAGACAAGATAACAAAGGATAATAAGAAGCAAGAATTAAGAGATAGACTCTGTGGTCGTTTGCAAAAGGGACAGTCCAAAATGGGAGCTACAAAGTGGGGATGTCCCAATCAAGCAAGTACTTAAATTTAACTATCACGGAATTCTTTCAACGAACGATGGATCTCGTAATGCAAGAATCTGAAAAATGCATTGGAATAGCGAAATATAACTTCCAGAAAAAGGATTAAGAAACAGGAAAATGTATTTAGAAACAAAGAGTTTAGAACTGCGGCGTAATACCAGTCCTTCAATATGGCATTGAATGTTGGACTATTTTCTCACATATGAAGAGAAAGACATGAAGCAACCGAGATGATGTCCTACAGAAGGATGTGAAAAATATCTTGGGCGAAGCATGTAAGCAACGAGGAAGTTTTAAGAAAAATGGAAACGAAAAGCAAGCTGAAATACGAAGAAGCAATGGAATAGTGAAAGATGCCTTCCAAAATCTCAGCAAAGTATTAAAAAACAGAAAATTACCATTAGAAACAAATAAAAGATCACTGTAATGCTATGTAATAGAAGGCCCTATATATGGCAGTGAATGTTGGACAGTCTCCTCACAGGTTGTTGTAAACCAAGGGAAGGTTACTGAATGAAGTTTGGTAATGAATGATAATACTTAGGACATGAACAACACATATAAGATTCACCAGAGGCATGTAGAAGTAGTCAACTGCTAGAAGTGAGTCAAGTGAATTCCACAATGAATCCCCAATTGCAGGATATCTACCAACCACCCCACGCAATCAGATGTGGCACAAGGCCGAATTTAATGTGGGGCATCCAAGCCCGTAGGCTCGACCAAAAATTCCCCGTAGACCCCGTATAAAACGAGGTCGGCTAGCTATTTCCCGAGACGTGACTCTGTCCTTTGACATAGACTCGTCTGAGGATCCTCTTTGCCCGGTGGAAGAGAGTTTGGCCTGCACAGGTGGAGACGAATCCCCAACTGCAGACCAACATACAGTATTTACTACTGTATTTATGTGAATGGGGGCATACCCATTATCGTACACGGGTAAAGTAAAAACTTGAGGCAATGTGGTTCTACAGAAGGATGCTGAGAATACCATGGCGTAAACTTTAGTAACGATGAAGTTTTAAGGAAAAAGCAAACAAAAAGGCGCTTATATTTACAATCAGAAAAAAAAAACAGTTGGAATTTCTGGGACATATAATTAGAAAGGATGTGTTGCAGTATTTGGCATTCACAGGACATATTAAAGGTAAGAGTGGCATTTCAACGTGATGTAGTGGTTAGCAAGCTTGTCTCGCAAAATCAATTACAATTGAGTAGTGAGTTCGAATTTAACTGTGTGCTCCACACTTGTGCTGCGCTTAGAAAAACATTTGGGCTCTTCGACGTGGTGTCATGGTTAACAAGCTTGTCTCGCTAAATAGATTACGACTGAATAGTGAGTTCGGTCATCACTTGATGCCCCATACTTTCAGTCTTGTGCGACATCTAAGCTACGCTTAAAAATCACCATATTGAAGGCGAGAGGGACAGAGGGAGACAGCGAGTCTCTCTTTTTTACAATGGAGTTCACTCTGTACAGGACCCAAGAGCCACTCGATGTAGAGAATTACAGAGTAACAGGCGTTGTTTATGCGTATATGTGGAGAAGATAACAGTTAATATTGCAGCAATCAGGAAAGCATTCTCCTGAGAGCCGGTTCCACAAAGCAGTGGTTTACGGGAAGAAGCTGCTCGAGTGGCACTTACATCTCACCAAGAAAATGGGCGTGGTTCGCTACAATGTGCGTGGCATCACAGGTCTTTGCCGTGAAGGTAATAACTGGTAAACCTAAGGGATGTAGTTCGTCTGAACACTTTCCACGGAAATAGCGATAGACCACTGAGCGGCTTGTGACGTCTCGTCTGTGAGAAAGGAGTTTAGGGTGGAAAATAATTTGTCACCCACAAGGACGCGGAGAAGCTTACGGATTCTATCGAGACTGGAAAGTGAAGACCGGGCAGTTCCTGCAAATATATGGCACCAATAATCTATTTTTGGTCTGATCTGACACTTGGTAAAGGACAGCAAGAGGAGTCGAATTCTTACTGTAACGGTATAAGAAACCGTCTATTTTCCAGGCACCTTTAGCGCTGGATCGTATGTATGAGTTCCACTTGAGGTCTGGGTTGAATTTAAGTTCCAATAGACGCTCAAGACATGGGGAACACCCATTCATCAAAAGTTGTGTAAATGGGAGACAGAACAGTGAGTGGAAAGAATAGTGAAAAGAAAAATTTTAGTAAGAGCTACGAAGGAAAGGAGGATGTGGAGTGTCGTCATCGCCCATGTTCTGATGGGACATTGCATATAGAAGAAGAATCAAATCTATGATTTATTAAACAAATACAGAAAACTGTACAACGAAATAAGGATCAAATGCAGGCAGGCTAAAGAAGAGTGGCTGAACAAAAAATGTGCAGAAATAGAAAAACAATGGAGATATGCATAAACACATGAGGCAACTAACAGGGCAGAAGACATGCTCGTCAACAGGCTGCATAAAATCCTAGGATGGAACGCTCATATTAGAGAAAGGGAAAATTCTTCGCCGCTGGAACGAATATATTGGTGAACTCTTCCACGACGAAATAGAACAACCGGAAATACACAGAATTACCGACGGTCCTGAAATTATAAAAACCAAAGTAGAAGCTGCACTGGCCAAATTGAGCAGAAACAAGGCGACAGGGCCAGACGGAATTGTAACGGAAATGCTGACAGCCTTAGATTATTTTGACATAGATAAGATTACAGAAAGAATAAATTAAATCTACAACAGTGTAGATATACCGGAAGATCTAAGGAGATCTATTGTCATGGAATTGCCTAAGAAACCAAGTGCAAACGAATGTGAACTCCATCGAAAAATTAGCCTAATAAGCCACGTAACAAAACTCATGATCCGTATTCTGATGAATAGAGCGCGCAGCAGAATCAGGCCAGACATAGGACAAGAACAGCGCGGGTTCTTTGAAGACACCGGAACAAGGAACGCGATATTCATGCTCAGAAAGAGTAATACAAATGCAGTAGGACATCTTTTATAGACTACGCAAAGGTGTTCGACAAAGTACGCCACAAAGATCAGTTGGAATTGCTCAGCAACCTTGATATTTTCGTAAATAATGAAGAACCTATACTGGCAACAAACGTTCTGCATACGGATAGAAAATGAGTTCAGCAGATATACAAAAGCAGAAAGGGACGTAAGGCAAGGATGTGTTTTCTCACCGGACTCATTCAACCTATACAGCGAGGCAGTACTAAGAGAACTGGAAATCCTACCGGGATTCATAATTGGCGGCGACGGTCTTAACAGCATAAGATATGCAAATGACTCAGCAGACACAAAAAGAAAACTACAAAACCTTCTACAGAAGACATTGTTTGCATTATTCCTCTATTGTCCTCATCTTTGTCGCCATATTTATTACAACGCTTCGGCCGTTGTACGCTCCGGCCTTATTCAGGTGGTTGAAATGGCGAACTTAACCCTTTATTTCGCTCACTGGGATAGATTGTTCTAGTTCCACGTGCCATGTTTTTAATGGATGTCAGTTATCAGTTACCTCCTGTTAATTCCCCTCTGAAAGTTCTCCACTGCCTTAACCTGGTATTGAACTCACATTCTTTGTGTCCTGTCACTGGATCTAACCAACGCCTTTATTCACTGTGCCATATGTTCTTGAGGACATAATACCTCATATCAGAAATATAGACAGATACTCCTACAGAAGTTAGCAAAGGAGAGCGTGAAGAAGGGACTATGCATAAACTACAAGAAGACAGAATGCATTCTTTGCGTTTTCCGTATTATTAACTTTATTTAATATTTAAATACATATTTAGTGTATGTTTCTAAAATAATGTTTCTCAACCTTTTTGCCCAATTCACTCTTTTCAGCATATATCAAAATGTCACCCGGCACCCTTTTCAAGATTGTCCAACTCAAAAGTTACATTCCAAATAATATGCATATATTAATGAATATCTTCATTCACTTCCATATTAGTAAATTTACAATGATTGTTTTATAGAGATGTTTTTTTTTTTCACTCATGATGGACACCAAATTCTGTAAATAAAAAAAAAATATTTTCCCTCTTCTCATAAACCCTGGAATCCCTCCTTGGCTTGGTTGAGAACCCCTGTTTTAATATCTTTAACCATCGTCACGGTAATTTTCTAGAACATTTTAATTTTCTCAGCTACGAACAAATCTATACATATTTTGTAGTCTCCCAGGAATTTGAGTTTTTTTTTATTAATTTTATTCTATGTTCTACTATGTGTTGAGTACATTCAGGGCGCTTGCGATTATGTTACCCCCCTCTATTTCCTATCCTACGTGGCTCTTAACAATGTTATTTTTTCTTTTTATTTATCTCTGTCTGTCTGTCTGTCTGTCTCTCTCTCTCTCTCTCTCTCTCTCTGTTCTATCACTCAATCTTTTCCTCTGTCCTTTTTACCTTCAGTCTCTCTCATGAGTGTCAAATTTTCCGGGTCTTCTTTCCTCATTATGTGTCCTAGAAATTTTAACTCTCTCTTCCTGATTTTATCTATAATTGTCTTTTTCTGCTTCAATTTCTCTTCAAACTTCACGTTGCTTTCATAATTCGTTTATTTTATTCTCACTATTCTTCTGTAGAACCAAATATCTGTTGCCTGATGTCTTCTCTTCATCAGCATTCCCAGCATTCCTCTGCCATATTTGAGAACTGATATGATATAACAGTTCAGTACTCTTTTCTTTATTTCTAATGACATTTTCCTGTTTCTTTATACTTCCTGTTTGATAATGCTTTAGAAGGCATCTTTTACTATTTTAATGTACCTTCGGATTTCGCTGACACAATTCCGTCTTCTGTTAATGGTGATATTAATATTGAATATTTAGAATTCATTGACGGGGCAGTCGGTTGAAATTTATATAATCGTCCTCTGAAAACAATTTTTAGGAAAATAAGTTTTTTAAAATCCATTACCTGTTATCGCTCTTTTCAGTTTTGATAGGAGGTTTCTGTCTCCCAACATTTTAGTTGAAGTTCTGTGTAATATTAGCGTCTTTATTACGTCGTGATTTTCTCTTCGAGTTACAGGTGCTATCCATTTTAGTTGTCTCTGCTGTTGGTAGTCTTCAAGTGATGTAGTTTCTGTTATCTGGTATAATTCTTAGTTTGTGATTCTGCATCACCAGTCCACCATATTCA
>CAHIKZ030000065.1:597500-690000 GCA_903632075.3 Acanthosepion pharaonis | reverse complement strand
TGAATAATAAAAGGGATGATATATATATATATATATATATATATATATATATATATATTGTAACTCGGATATAAGAGACCCGGATATAAGAGAAACCCGGATATAAGAGAGATTTTATCTGGTCCCAAATTAGAGCCTGGTTAATGCATATAAATTAGACCAAACCCGGATATAAGAGAAACCCGGATATAAGAGAATTCTTCTCCGGTCCCGACAACTCTCTTATATCCGGGTTACACTGTATATATATATATATGATATAACGATATATAATTTTGTATAAATTTACATATCAACAAACAGTATTTAGAAAAATATGACAAATTTGTAATACTATTTATATATATATATATATATATATATATATATATATGGGGGTATACACACACACACACTTTATTTAGTTATTTTGCCTATTCGTATCGGGTTTTTTCTTTGGGCTTTGGACGTGAATGCGAGACAATTATTTTCGGCTAACGTACATGTTCTTGGTTCTTTCTTTTTTATATCTTTTTTATACATTTTTTCCCGATTGGTTTGATTATTTGCAAATCAAAAGACTGAAGATTTCCGAACGAGTATAATTTCTTATCCTTATAAGATTACTACTAATATACATATATATATATATATATATATATATATATATATATATATATATATATACATACATACATACATACATATACATACATACATATATATAAATTAGGTGATTGATCAGCTAATCACGCTACTTTGGTCTCAAACTTTCGATTTGAATCTGAGGATACTGAAAAGTTTAAAACCAAGGTAGCGTGATTGACATCTACTTTTTTCAAACTTAAATTTCTTCATGTTAATTTTTTCTTTTCTTTTCTTTATACACGTATTGGGAACTTTTTAATATGAATATTTCTTTACAAAATGCATTGTTTACGCCAGTATACCGAACTGAGCACATATGTTTATTTGAACTCAGAGAATATGTATATATATATTATTATTATTACCATCATTATTATTGCTCCACTTTGTATTGAGCACTTTTTAAAAGTAAATGCTACGATCATTGGATATTTACTCCATTTGTTCGTTCTCTCATTTGTATATATATATATATATATATATGTATATATATATATATATCCGAACAGTGACGTTCCATATCACGTGACGTCCGCGAAGGACGCTACTTGCTAACAAACAGTAATTTTAATTTATTTGTAACAAACAGTTATTTCTGATGAAAAATTGAGGACAATTTGAAATATCAAACATATATATAAATAAATAAATACTTTCATAAAATAAAACATTATTATTTTTAATTTGAAACTTTTTCTATATATACATATTAAGAAAGTATGCGTATTTCTCATTATATATATATATATATATATATATATATATATATATATATATATATATATATATATATATATATATATACCTACCAAAAAAAAACATTAGGCGCAATGGTGTTTTTCACCTAATGTCTTACCATTATGTGGGAGGTATTTCTGAGTTGGGGATATATATTGGGTGCGGCAGAAATATCTCCCGCATATACCCCACACAGAAATGTGGGAGGCTTTTCTGGTAGGTATATGTGGGAGATATTTCTACAGCACCCTGTATATATATATATATACAGTGTAACCCGGATATAAGAGAACCAGATATAAGAGAAACCCGGATATAAGAGAGATTTTCTCTGGTCCCAAATTAGACCCCATACTTACCTAAACAAAATAGACCAAACCCGGGTATAAGAGAAACCCGGATATAAGAGACTTCTCCGGTCCCGACAACTCTCTTATATCCGGGTTACACTGTATAAAGAAAGCACCAGAAACCTCCGAACAAGTCGAAATATATATATATACAGTGTAACCTGGATATAAGAGACTCGGATATAAGAGAAACCCGGATACAAGAGAGATTTTTCTCTGGTCCCAAATTAGAGCCTGTGTTAATGTATATAAAATAGACCAAACCCGGATATAAGAGAAACCCGGATATAAGAGAAACTCGGATATAAGAGACTTCTCTGGTCGCGACGACTCTCTTATATCCGGGTTATACTGTATATATATTGATACTGTCTTATGCCATTATTATTATTATTATCATTAATAATATTTTGTTTATAACGACGGGGTTTCTTTGACGTTTCCACCATCGTGACGATTCCCTCCTTTTCTTGATTATTTGCGGCAATTAAGGGGAAGAAATGCATTCGACTGCAAGAGACCCGATTATTAACTTGAAGTGGTCAGAATTAGCGGTTTTGCTCGAAAAGAAAAAAAAAGTGAAGTTCCGTTTGCATGTATTACTTGTTATTTTTCTGGGTATTTTTTTTTAATTTCTTTTATTTTTTTTTATTTTTTTATTTATATTTGTTTTTTTGTTCTGCGTTTTTCTGGGTTTCGTTCCGCGCTACATTTATCACCTTTGCCCTTGCCAAACGACAACTCCGTGTTTTGTCTGTCAACAGAACTGATAAATATTGTCTGTTTGAAGTCACTGATTGTTTCTTTGTGCTTCGCAATATTTATTTTTATTTTTATGCTGTCCCTGATACTTTTATTTATTTTTTTCTACTTCTTCTCCATAAACTATGTTGATATTGAGCTTTTGTAGTTTTTGTACAATCAGCAATTATTAAACTATCATTTCAGTCATCGGCACGGCTTCCATGCTGAGAAAGTAGTGGTTAGACAAATACATAACTGCATGTATGTTGTAGGGAAAGGAAAAGAGGGGAAAAGGTCGACTGACTGTCCGTCCTTTTTATGCGTGTGCGTTTGTCTTCGTATCTATGAATCAAGACAGAAGTATATATATATATATATATATATATATATATATAAGGTGGTATATATGGGCGAATATGTGCATGAATGTATATATGAATCTTTATTTATATGTGTGTATGTGTGCGTGTGTGTACACATATGTGTGTGTATTAGAAAGAGAGCGTACATACACACACATGTATGGGTACATATATATATATATATATATATATAACTACAGCGAAATCATTGTTACTTTCTTTCCGCATATATTTATATTTATATCTCCATATCTCGCACAAATACAAATACTCACAGCTTCACGCATGAATACACGCATATATATATATATATATATATATATATATATATATATATATATATATATATAGTTAAAGCTAGAAACCAAACCTACCAAGGTTTCACCCAAGCGGATTGTCAGGGGAGCCAACCTTCCCTGACGATCTGCTTAGGTGAAACCTTGGTAGGTTTGTCTAGCTATCTAGGTTTAACTAGGTCTGCTCTACTTATTGTATCGAGCACTTTATTTAGTTATTTTGCCTACTCGTATCGGGGCTTTTTTCTTTGGGCTTTGGACTTGCATGCTAGACGATTATTTTTGGCTAACATAAATGTTCTTGGTTCTTTCTTTTTTTTTTTTTTTTACATCTTTTTTATACCTTTTTTTTCCCTTTGGTATTGGTTTGATTATTTCCAAATCAAAACACTGAAAGTTTTCCGAAGGAGTATAATTTCTTATACTTATAAGATTACTACTACTAATATATATATATATATATATATATATATATATATATATATATATATATATATATATATATATATATGCCTCTCTTACTTCAAACGTTATTATAGTGGACACATTTGTCGTAATAAAATAAAGTTGGATTAAAAAAATAAATCCGTTAATTCTTTAGAAATTACGCCTATGTATATACGCATACCTCATACATGGATATACACGGATATATATATATATATATATATATATATATATATATATATATATATATATATATATATATATATATAAGCAAATATATGGATATAGATCCGGCAGTATGAAGAAAAATTCAGAAAAAACAAACAAAAATCTTAATATGCAATTATACTGTATTAATGTTAATATAAAGTCGACGTCGGACGTTTCGGTCTATTTAAGACCATCTTCATGGACATTTTCATTCTTATGTCCATCGTCTTTTCGTGTTGAATTTTTATATGTTCTAATGTTAATTATGTTTAAATGAAAATGTCCATGAAGATGGTCTTAAATAGACCGAAACGTCCGACGTCGACTTTTGTTTGTTTTTTCTGTATTATATATATATATATACGAGATTGTGTTTTGGCCATAAAGAAAACATTATTAAACTAACCACCCTTTATAATTTTAGCGCTCTGCGTAAAGTAATCAGACAAAAATAGTAACAAATAATTTTTTTACAATTCTTTTTTATAATCAAGCCCACTGACGAGTCGATATAATATAAAAAAATTAATAAACATCATATATATATATATATACACACACACCTAAGTTTCACGCTTTGCGATACTCAGACACACTCAAATGGTGTTTGTCTGAGGATCGCAAAAGCGTGAAACTTAGGCTACAAAATCACATCCATACGACTAAGTGTGTTTCTAATATGTACTGCACATATATATACATATATTGTATACACACACACACATATATATATAGGTAGCGATTTTCCAAGCGTTGATTAGATGTAGCACAAGGCCGAAAGTACGGAGCACCCATTGAGGATCGAACTCACTACTCATTCGTAATTGTGTTAGGGAGACAAGCTTGCTAACCATTACACCGCATAGTGGTGCCAACGCGCGCAACTATATATAAGAATGTTTGCATATGCGTATATATGCTTGTATATATATACACGAGAGTAGATTAATATATACTAACTATATTCTAATGCTTACAGTCGTGTAGTCAACCTATAGAAGTAATATTTATAATTGAATTAAGAGCATCGGTAAGGAAAAAATTATATTGAGAATTGAATATTTTATATAGAAAAATTCTCCTCTATTAATTCTTCATTGAGTATATATATATATATATATATATTCGCTATGTATAAAAAAGGAAATAATTGTATTAAGTAAGGTGTATCTACAGCGTTTTATTCCCGATGGAGTGCCAGTGCATTGAAATGCAGGCAGTGATTTCGAAACGTGCATGTAAAGATAAAGAAAACTTTTCCATAATTACGTGAAGACAATATATATATATATATATATATATATATATATATATATATATATATATATATATATATATATAATTGTGTATTTGGAGAGCAATCCTCTTTATGTAAGATACATTAAAAAACCACTGACTAGATACTGCGCAGTATCTTGTCAGTCGTTTTAATGAAACTTTATATATATATATATATATATATATATATATATATTTTTAGAGAGAGGGGGATGAGATTAATTTTTGCGTTTTGGTGTTATGAACACTTTAGGGTACTACTGCCTTTTCTTTCTTAAGCATTGTTCTCTTTAGAATCCACTTTAACTCTCTCTCTCTATCTCTATCTCTCTCTATCTCTCTCTTTCTTTCTTTTTCTCTCTCTCTCTCTCTCTCTCTCTTTCTGTCTCTTTCTTTCTCCCTCTCTCTTTCTTTCTTTTTCTTTTCTTTTTTCTCTCTCTTTCTCTCTCTTTCTTTCTTTCTCTCTCTCTCTTTCTCGCTCTCTCCCTGTGTGTGTGAGTGTGTGTGTGAGTGTGTGTGTGTGTATGAACATGTTGTCATACTGATATGCGTGTACAAGGAGATTTAAAAAGTGGAAGATAAAAAGTGTGTCGTTGGAAATGAAATGATAGTTTAATTTTTATCTTTTGGGATTTTCTTCTTTTTTTTTTTTTCTTTGTTATCGTGTTCGACTTCATCATTATTATCAAGGACATTGTCATCCCTTCTCTATCATCAAGCTTATCATCATGAACATTACGTGTTTTTTTTTCCTTCTTGATCATCATTAACATCATTATATCAAACACTCTCCTCACTTCTACAACCTCTTCCTCTTCATCATCACCATCATCTTAAGCAGCCGTGAAGAAGGACCACCAATATCTTCCCCAAACCTGTGACTGATACGCGTACGAAATTTACTTGTCAATTTTCTGCCGGTAATTTCAATATTCCCACTTCCTTGCTTGTGCTTTCATGTTTTTTTTTTTTTTGTGGATAGGAGCAACTGTAATTTTCTACGTGGCTCATCCTTCGGTGTTTGGCTAAAAAGAAATGCAAGCACGGAGGAAAATGGCTCTTTTAGCATATCAGGAACTCGTCTTAAAAAATGAACGCCTCACAAGTGACGTTTCCGTCGTATAACCGTCATATCTGGAATGGACATTTTCAGACGGCAAAATATTACAATACTCATAAGGGGAGATCGAACATTTTCTCAGCAGATCCCGAAATGTTTCTCTCTTACGGTCAGCATTGGGTCATTGATATTTATGGAAGCCCCTTCCCACCCTTAAATACTCTCTAGAAAAAATATAAACGTGTAATTAAGTTGGATGATCTAGTTATAATTGCAAGAAGCTTGAAAAATGTTTTTTTTCAGTAGGTGGTCCCAGGGAACTTAGCGTCAGTAACTCAACTTAATTATTAAAAACACCTCAAATACATGATGATCATTCGAAGTAAAAACAGAAAAAAATGGTATTCATTAATAAAAAATATTTAATTTTTCGGAAGTTATTCTTCCTTTATGTACCGTGTACCTTCAGCAAGTAAGGCGATCATGGCTCTCCACAATTTCCTGTCCTTTGTAGCTCTTAATAAATTTTATCTTTTTGTTATCTCTTCTAAACCTTGGTCCGCTATTTCCTTGACTCAAAACCCGATAGGTAAATTATGCGTTGTTTTCGTCTGTCTTTCTAACCTCCAATCTGATCTATCAAATTTTCCAAACCTTCTTTCCTCATTAGGTGCCCTACAAACTTCAACTACCTCTACTTGGTATTAAGTATAAATTTCCTTTTTTATTTTATTTTCTCAAAACATCGTAGTTGCTCACATGGTATTCTCAGCATCCTTCTGTAGAACCACATTTCTTTTGTTTCAAGTCTCTTCTTCATCTGTGATGAGATTATTCCACAACACTGCCGTATAGCATGATTGGTATTGCATAACAGTTCAGTATTCTTTTCTCTGTTTCTAACGAATTTTTTCTCGTTCTTAATACTTTGCTTGGCTTTTGGAAGGCATTTTCTCTCTTCCAGTGCACCTTCGGATTTTGGTAACTCACTTTCCGTCATTTGTTAAAACTCTTCCCAGATATTTAAATTATTGGACTTGTTTGATATCAGTATCTCCAAATTGTAATTTGCTTTTTGGCCTGTTCCATTTGTTAACTACCAGTCTGTCTTCTTGCAATTAGTCTTTTCTTCTCGCTTTCCTTCACTATCTTCTGTCAGAGTCTTTTTTTGTAGTTTACTTTCTGCGTTTGCTATCAACACTGTATCATAGAAAAATGTTCATTAGTTTATGTGTAAAATTTTATATCACCGAATTAGTCAAATAAGGTTAGAAGCAAAAAAAAAAGGCTGCTAGTTTAATATGTAATGTTTAATGTTCTATATGGCAGTGAATATTAGGCCGTTATTATCCTGAAGAAGTTCTTACTGGAAACGTGTCACTTATTTTTTTTTTCATTTACCATATATATAATGACATCTATACAGCCTCATGGTGTTATGTTAAAATCAATTGACCGTAGTAAATATTGATAATTCTGTGTAGAAAACATATACATATACATACACACACATATATATATATATATATATATATATATATATATATATATATATATATATATATATATATATTTATATATATATATATATATATTCCGCCCCAAGCAAAGCAGGAAGCCACTAGCACGCAAGAGTTGGAGCGAGAGCAAAGAGGAGTGATAGAGGAAAGGATGAATAGAATGTTAGGGGGTAGATCAGAGCATCTGGAGATGTCGATTGACATTACATTTGAATAGTTGGAGATTATAGCTATCAGGGAAAAAAGAAATGGGGAGTGAGTTCCACAAGCGAGAAGTGCGAGACATGAAGCTATTGGAGTAGAAGAGACGGATACATTTAACAGTTTCGACAGTGAAAGGATGAGAGCGAGAGCCTAGTTGAACGTTTAAATTCATGAAGTCTGTGCGAAACCAGCTGAGCGAAACCAGCTCATCGCAGCAGTTACCGTGAAAGTATTTGTAAAAAAAGACAGAGGGAGGCAACAGTACGTCTGTGCGAGAGCGACTAAAGACGAGATTCCAGATCAGGGCCAATTACATTGCATATCCGTCTTTGCATATTATCAAGGACCTTGAGACAAACAGAAAGGGCTCAAAACGATATATAGCACGACGAATGGTTGATTTGTAGATTTGAAGGATCGACTCCGGTGAGATAAATTTCCTGGCGCGGCGTAGGGAGCCAACTTTCCTTATATATATATATATATATATATGTGTGTGTGTGTGTGTGTGTGTGTGTGTGTGTGTGTGTGCATGCATGCATGTTTCATTAAAAACGACAGACAAGGTACTACGGTTAAGCTTTTTATTTAATTTTTCTTGTGTTCGAACAAGAGCTTTGTTTTCTGGACAAAGGGTGTCTAAGAACTGTCCGAATGTTTTATATTTCCGAGCGCTTTCCGCTATACCTTTAGCCATTTTCAAGGTTGATTTGATTTTTCAGTTTATTTGAGTGTGTGCGTTCTTGAGTGTATGTCTTAGTGTGTGGTACGGATGTTTTTAATTTCCGAATACGGTTAGCACATTGTGGCTTTGTTCGTAGTTAATATTGTTAAGAGTTGGCTTTTTCTTTTTTATTATTAAAGCTTCCATTATTTTTAGGCTTTTTTGCAGGTGGATGCAGTGAATATATTTGTGTTTTCTACTAGTATGTTCCTAATGGAGTCTGGTAAATTTGTGTGTGTGTTTAAATGGGTTCTAATGAAGCTGCGATCAGATAGGTGTATCGTAAGACGTCTGGATAAGCATGTGGTTGTGTAACCGATGTTATTATTTATGAGTCCGGTTTGATCAGGAACGCAGTACCTTAAAGGGCATTTGAACTCATAGATAATGTTCGTTCTTTGTAATTTTGATTTAGCTGGTGTGTTGTTATTTTTGAGGATAAGTTTGGCTGTCTTAAATTTTTTATAATAGATAATAAATTTGATTATTCGGATCAAATGGAGTAGTATATATCTTTATAATATGCCTTTGAGAAGATTCGTCTTGTTTGTAATTAATATGCATTTGGTTTTTGTAATAAATGTGTATGTAATTTTAGCTGTGTGTTCACTATCGTTATTATTTGCTTTGTGGAGAAATATATATATATATATATATATATATATATATATATATATATATATATATATATATATATATATATATATATATATATATATATATATATATATATATATATATATATGAATATGCTTTCCAATCTAAATATCATGGAAATCACACCATTGTGATTTATTTGTTCTATTTTTCTTTATTTTTTACGGCTTATAAACCTTTTATGGCTTTTTTAAGACCGAAACCTATTTAAGATTGTAAGAACAGAACATTTTTATAATAAAATCAGTAACAATAGATTTTTAGGGCAAAATAAGAATTAATGCAACACTAAAAAATATAGAAATACATTTTTATAGTAAAATTATCAGCAATAAAATTCATGATCTACAAACTCTATATCTAAAAAAACCCCAAAAAACACAGAACTTTATCCTGAAAGTATAAAATTTTGTACAAATTATCTGTAGTTGAAAATATGTAGATTTCGGCATTGAATAACCCGTAGAGGTTGATATGATACTAAACAAAATTAACCAAGAAGAGAAACAGAAATGTGGTTCTACAAAAGAATGCTGAGACTAACATGGACTGAGTATGTGAATAACGAGAAAGTTTTTAAGAAAATGTAAAGAAAAATGACGCTTATACTTAGAATCAGAAACAGTTGAAATTTCTGGGACATATAATGAGGAAAGTGGGATTGGAGGATTTGACTCTCACATGACCTATTGAAGGCAAGAGCATGAAAGGGAAGCAAGGAGCAACCTACCTAACAAGCTTGTGTAAATGAATAGCCGAATAGGTGACGGCAAGGATAGAGACAAAACAAACTGTCGTAAGAGGTACAAAGGATTGGAAGTTGTGGAGAGATATGATCGCTCACGTTCTGAAGAGACACGGTATAAAGAAGAAGAGGAAAGCTATTTCTTTTTAATAATATTGACGTTTAACTATTATTTTGTGTTGAAGGAAAATATCGTTAAAATAATCAGGTGTAGAGTTTACAGTAAGAAATAAATTATTAAATCTTTGAAAGGCATCGTTCCTCATAAATAAGTAATGAAATATCTTAAATAAGGAATTATTAGGATTAAAGTCTATTCGGTTTTGTGTCTACGTCTTACTTATTGTCATCACATCGTTACAGCCTCAAAATTCTACTTAGTTGTACTAAGAGATAAATCTAGTTATTTGATGATCGTAATTTCAATCCCTATATTTCAGTGGAATCCACTGTAAAGCAGTCAATCTGTCTCTCTCTCTCTCTCTCTCTCTCTCTCTCTCCATATATATATATATATATATATATATATATATATATATATATATATAGTCAAACCCTGAGAGCCAGACAAATCTACCAAGGTTTTTCACCTAAAACTTCGTCAGGAAAGCTGGCTTTCCCTCACGATCCGCTTTAGGTGAAACCTTGGTAGGTTTGTCTGGCTCTAGGTTTGACTAGGTCTGATCTACTTTTGTATTGAGTACTTTTGATTACTCGTATAGGGTCTTTTTCTTTGGGCATTGGACCTGTATGCTGTACGATTATTTTCGACAGACGATCATGTTCCTAGCTCTTTCATTTTTTTCCTTCGAAATTGATTTGATCATTAGCAAATCAAGAAGCCGAAGGTTTTCCGAGACGAGTGTGTATTTATCTATCTATCTATCTATCTATCTATCTATCTATCTATCTATCTATCTCTCTCTCTCTATATATATATATATATATATAACTATGACATCCTACACATACTCATTACGCATATACTCGTAGTCGGGTGCATAAGCGTGCCCACGTACGCACTCATACGCGGATACACGCATACTATGAAAGGGGGGAAAATACTCCTACATACATACATACATATATATACATATATATATATATATATATATATATATAAACGAGAAATATAAACAGTCAATTGCTGACCCCCCCGATCAGTGGACGGAGTAATTGCTAGAGGTT
This sequence comes from Acanthosepion pharaonis, assembly GCA_903632075.3. Classification (NCBI taxonomy): domain Eukaryota; kingdom Metazoa; phylum Mollusca; class Cephalopoda; order Sepiida; family Sepiidae; genus Acanthosepion; species Acanthosepion pharaonis. Next base: position 678,850 of record CAHIKZ030000065.1, on the reverse strand, counting down.
CCTTCTACAAAACTCTGGAGCCGAGATTCTGAAGATAACATCAATCAGCTAAGTGACAAACGTTATATATATATATATATATATATATATATATATATATATATATATTATTATTATTATTATTATTATATATTTATTTTACCTATATATAGATGCATATATATATATATTATCATTATTATTATTACTATATATTATTATATTCTACAGGACTTCTTGCAAGGAATAACTACAAATTCTGGGGTCTGTTGTAATAAAAGAGAAGCAGGCAGCATTGAAAGTTTTCTTTCTCAATCAGTCAGTTATATACCATGCGATACACACTTAGGTGATCACGTATCTTTTGATACATGACTGACGACGCAGAAATTTTTCCCTATTCTATCTCAATAGGGAACCGCATATGAAGCGTGTTTAATATATGAACACACAAAACGTACTCCCACACACATACACATAATTTAGTTTGACAATTTATATAACGTCACCTTGAGTGATTTGAAATTGATACTATCAGACGTAAAAACGCCAAAATTAGAAAAGAAACAGTTGCATAACTACCCAAAGAAAAATCCCTGAAAAAAAATGTAGCAAAAATCGAAAGGACTTCGGGAAAATTAATATAAAATGAAAGTAAATATGAATTTTGTTAAATTTACTTATAGAAAAGAACTTATTTGGAAATTTGAAAGATTTAATAAAAAATTGATAGACAGAACTTGTCCATATTCTTTAACAAAACATGTTTGGGAGTATTCTTGCAACCAAAACAGTCAATTTGAACGCGGATAGATTAAATGATCTAGCTAATATTTACTGGTGCAATCCTTCGTTCGGTATTTTATGACAAGTTTTTTCACTTCTAAAAAAGGCAATAATATGTATGTTTAATTGTGAGAAATATCGTGCCTAGAAGACGGACTAAATTAATCCTAAACTACAAAAAGTATCCTCCAAAAAAACCTTGGCTTTATTTTTTACGAGCGAACCAGTTAACCTCATTAAGGCCAAATGTGTGTTGTTTTTTATTTTAGTTTTTTAGTTTTTAGTTTATTTAATAAACTGAACAAACTTTCTGACCAAATCCAAATTATGTCTGCTTTTCATATCATGTGTCTACATGTATATGTTTAGACTATCTCATCAGTAAAACAGTAATTTAGTCGGATTTGAACGCCGATAGATTAAATAATCTAGCTAATATTTACTTGCGCAATCCGTCTAAAACTAATATTTAAACCGCTAGGAATTTTATGATTGCTTTATTGGCTTATGATATACAATTCTAAAAGATTTCTGTTTCATTAGATTAAATATAGTAGCATATATAAATGGTGATAGGATGTCAAACTATAAACTCGATGGAGAACGATTAAACATTTGTATGAGCGCGCATGCGCAAAAAGAAGACCGGCTTGACCCTCTGCCCACTAACCACGCAAGCCCAGAACCGCAAAAAAATAATATGGCTCTTTTTGTTGATGAAAGCGTTTCTTAATTAGAGAGTATTACGAGAAAAAAAAAGGAAGTGAATTGCGAAGTAAAATGAGGGTTGGGTGGAAGCGAACAGCGATATGGCAGCCCAGTGGACAGCTGATGCAATTTGTTATTAAATATAATGACAGGTAACATTTTAATGTTACCCAGTAGGAACATACAGTGTGGTTACAATTCCATAGGGGTTTAGCGGCAAAAAAGCATACCAAAAGAAAGAAAGAAAGAAAGAAAGAAAGAAAGAAAAATGAATACGGGTTTAAACGCACACTTACACGAATAAAAAAGACATTCTTGTCATCTCTCAAATACATGACTTTCACTCTCTCTCTCTCTCTCTTTTCTCCCTCTCTCTCTTTTCTCCCTCTCTCTCTTTTCTCCCTCTCTCTCTTTTCTCCCTCTCTCTTTCTCTCTCTCTCTCTCTCTCTTTTCTCTCTCGTCTATATCTATCTATCTATCTATCTAAACACGTACACATACTACAGAGAGCGATGGATAAATTGTTGTGATAATTACACAAAAATGAAAATAACACTGCTATCTCATTTTAACAGATATATTTACCAAAATTACACAAAGATTTCGTGAAATACTAAAGAGTAGATTTATTCAATAACATCGCACTTGGCTTTAATCATGGCCTCCAGACGATTTCGGGATCTCCTGCATCTCTCATGGACGCTCTCCTTAAGTTGAAGAATGCTTTCATAATCGTCTATTCCTACTCAAATAACACATCCCGCCTACTGCTAAAAAAGTTACTCATACCCAAGTCTATTGCTAACCACATTACATATGTCCAAGGCTACCGCTACACAAGTCTTTCATACCCGAATCTACTGCTAACCCCATAACTCGTGCACAAGTCCTTGGCTACCTAAATCACCCATATCTAAATCTACTGCTATACAAATCTCTTATACCCGTCTACTGCTAACCACACCACTCACCCAAGTCTGTTGTTATCCAAATCTTATATGCCACTCAGTTGAAAATGCACTTTTGACTAGCTCAACATTCTCTTTACTTATCACTAAATTGTTTTACAGATAAATGTAATATATATATATATATATATATATATATATATATATATATATATATATATATATATATATATATAATTATTTATTTAAAATATGATTCCAAATCGCTACATAAGAGGTCTCATGTTTCAAAACAAGAGCCGAAAACTTCAATATAATCCTTTAAATTAAATTGAGTTGAAAGTAAAATGGGCTCCGTTCCATCTTCAAGCGAAATTTTTGTTGGAATAACGTATATCTGAAATTTACTTGTTTTAAAATTGAAATCAAAATCCCCATGGCAACAGCTAGGGTGAATTGTCTAAATTGGGTAGGCGAGTGTAGGGTGTTTATAATAAGTAGCGGTATAGAGATACTTTCAAGGTGTCAAGTCGGGGAAAGGTGGGGGGTGTCAAAATGAAACGGAAGATGTATTTGCCATCGTCTAGTTTGCTTGTCTATGGAGATTTATTTATTTATTTTATTTTATTTTATTATGAAAGGGAGTTGTGCATATAAAAAAAGAAAAACTTTCGTAACATTTGTTTTTTGACGACTTCATAAAGGGTTATCTTATATGTAAGGTATTTAAACTACTAATTTAGGCTATGGATTATGAAGTGTGTTATGTTGTATGCATGTTTGTAGTTAATTATTCCTACTATGAATCTGATGATTGGGCTTATTTGTTAAACAAGTTATATAAAAATTTTTTATCTAATAATTCAAACCAAAAATCTGATGATGCCTACAAAAAACCGTTAACTCGTGTCTATTATTTAATAGATTATTATTATTTAGAAGTTTAATAATGTGCAATTTTTCATGGAGGCACAAAGGGCATGGGTCATCCCAAGCTTTACATATTCTAGCCTTGTCAATAATTTTCCATATATATATATATAGATATAGATATAGATGTAGTCATTGGTTGCAAACAAGATGGAGCTTATACTTAACATCAAGAAGAGGAAGCTGAAGTTTCTGAGACACATAATGAGAAAGAAGGGCCTGAAAAATCTGATACCCACAGGTCGAATAGAGGAAGAGACAAGGGAAAACAATGCGTGACATAGTTGGCGGGCTTAAGCAAGCTGATGACAGAACGTGGTCTGGGGGAGGAAGCAGAGGGAAGGAATTTGTTGCAAGGGATGGGTGGAGGTGGAGAGCCATGATCGCCTACGTCCTGAATGGACCTGGCACATCAATAGAAAGAAAGAAGTCGTGTGTAACAATAATTTATGTCTACAAAGCATTATGACCTATTACATACGTGAAGATTGTCAGCTACTGTCTCGTATCAACTGCCCATATTTTACTCAAGCGTGTATAAATATGTAAGTGAATGCTGAGTGGAATAATTATATGCGCTTAATACAGGAATTATAAGTGAAAAGTAAAATCTGAGTGAATTTCATGAATTCAAAATCATTATGGCCAAAAAAATAGCTCTCTCCGATTCCCCTTCTGAGGAATCGTAGAGCGTAGTTCGAATTCCAGTCGAATCCATTACATTCATTTACGTTCTAATACCCTTTTGAAAGGTATGAATCCTCTTCTTCTCAATACCAGCTATGGGTAAATAGCAGGACATACCGGGTTCTCTTGCCTTGAACGGCAACTGGTCTACCGCAGAAAAAATGGCCACTTACTGCGGGAAAAAAATTTGCCTCGTCAGTCATGTATCGAAAGATACATGATCGCCTAAGAGTGTATCACGCATGGCACATAACTGACTGACTATGGCCAAAAATCAGAATGTTTCGAAAAAAATATATTTTGTTTTTTTTTACACTTTTAGTTATAGTGAATGCCTATGACCACTGATCCCACGGGCAAAAAATTTACCATCTGCCTACAAGACAATGGGCAGCGAAATCTGTAACGATCAGAGAAATAAATGAGGCAACTATGAGACAAGAAAAGGAAAACTGTGGCACATTTTGATAATAGTTTTAATCAAGACGACGGGTGAATTTTGCGACAATAAGGAGCATATCGATAGCATAGGTAAAGTTCACCCAATCCAAAATCCAAGAGCCACTCAAGGTAGAGGATTGCTCTGTGTATTGCATTAGCGTAAGAAAGGGCATTAAGTGAAGTTCTTGGGACCATGCCGAAAAAATAACAGCTAATTTCAGACTCAGAGAGGTCAAGACTTAAATAATTATAGAGTTTAGGCCGAGACGTCAGAAGTATAAAGTTGACGAAGATTTTAGAAGGAACCAGAAACCCAGTACTAAACAGGAAACAAGGGATGAAATTCTACTCCTGTTCAAAAGAACGAGGAGGAGTGTGAACCAGGCGATAGGTAAGCCTATCTAATTCTAAATCAGTGTATGTAAATGAAATTGTATTCATGGTTTTCTAGAAACTGGACTTTGTATCATTAAAGGAAAGTCATCAGGTTTTTCTGCTGCAGGTTTAATCTTACATAAGATTCTTAAATTTTAGATTCTAATACTTTCCTGTGCTTCTAAAATCTGCACTTTCAAACACGAATAAGTAATGCTAAAAGTACGCAGTTTCCTTAGTAAATCTGTTGGTTACCGTCTATCTTTGGAGATAATGTTAGTCCAAACGGGTTTTGTTCAAAGTAACGTCTTTCATATTGTGTTTTCTAATCAGATATTGAGTCTAGAGTCACCTCTCAAGGGCACAATTCTAGGCGATGAATAATAGCCTTATGTCTGTAACAGGGTCTGGGTGATGTTCATATCAGCTTCTTGCAGTTTCCTTTCCGTAAAAGTTGCAAATTTTACAGCGTGCAACCTGTATGTGCTGGCCAGATAAACAGGACCCCAACTCGGTCAAACAGAAGAGATTCAAGGAAAAGCATCTTTTGGAGCCGGCTTGGCTGCAGGAGTCGCCAAAAGAAGGATTTATTCCAATAACTTTTTCCATGTTTGGATGTAACCGAAAGACGATGGAAGTTACAAATCAAAGTTTTCTATCTCCGAAATGAATTGCCTTCCCCGCGTGATGGCTCCTTCTATCTGAAGCAAGTGGTTTTAAAACACCAGTAATTCGCTTTTTGTTCCTTTCTCTTTGTCAGTAGAATCACTTTTCTTTGGTTTCCTTTTCAATTATTACTAATCTGCGATTAATTTGCGTGGTCTTCATAGCAGAGTCGACACAATCCACACTGTTAATCTCTCTCTCTCTCTCTCTCTCTCTCTCTCTCTCTCTCTCTCTCGGCGTAAATTCTATAGACTTTCAGGTACAAGTCTTTATATCAGGTCATCCCATAAGTTCTGTCCGAATTTTAACTTTTTTTTTTTAAATGAACGAAATTTAAAGAGTAATTTATAATGTCTAATGGAGCTGAACATTATTTTTATGTTTAGATGCATTTAAACTGATCAAAATTTATTTCAGAGAACAATAAATTTAAATTTTGTTTGATTAAAACCCTGCTAACATGGAAGTACCCAAGAATCATTTGAGGAACATAATGCTTTATGAGTTCAAGAAAGGAAACTCAGCAGCCGAAGCGGCTAGAAACATTCACTCAGTTTATGGAGAGGAATGGGTGAATGAAAGAACTTGCAGAAGATGATTTGCAAAATTCAGAGGAGGAGATTTCACCCTTGAAGATGAAGATCGAACCGGACATCCAGTTGAGTTTGATGAAAAGCTTCTTGAAGCAGCCCTTGAAGAAAATCCTGCTTTATCAGTTGAGGAATTGGCAGTGGTTCTCAGTTCAAACCATACATCTTCATCTTCAACAACTTGGAAAAGTTCCTAAACTTGGAAAATGGGTGCCTTACGAATTGTCTGAAAACAACCGCAAATCCCGAGTTGACATTTGCTCTTCTCTCCATTCTCACAAACTTGATTCACCTTTTTTGGATAGACTTGTGACTGGCGACGAAAAATGGATCTTTTATCGAAATGTTAAGCATCATAGACAGTGGCTTGGTAAAGGGGAAGGACCCCAGCCACAGCCGAGAAGGGAACTTCATGGGTAAAAGGTTCTTCTTTCAATATCATGGGAACGCCAAGGAATAATCCACTTTGAATTCTTACCACCAAATACAACAATTAATGCTCAAATATACTGTTAGCAATTAGAGCGTTTGAACCAAGCTTTGAGGAAAAAAAGACCTGCTCTAGTGAATTGAAATGTTTCATCAGGACAATGCGCGACCCCACACAGCAAGAATCACGTCACAAAAGATCGAAGAACTTGGTTGGGAGAAAATTTTTCATCCACCTTATTCTCCCGATCTTGCTCCTTCAGACTATCATTGGTTTCGTAGCTTACAGAATTATTTGGAAGAAACAGCTTTTGTAACACAGGAAGAGGTTCAAATTGACATTTATGAGTTCTTCGAATCAAAGCCAAAAGATTTTTACAGTAATGGAATTAGTAAACTTGTTAATAGATGGAAGGAAGTCATAGATCATCAGGGAAAATATATTGTTGATTGAATCTAATTAAATGTAACATTTGGTCACTTGTTTTCTTTATTCAAAATTCGGACAGAACTTATGGGATGACCTGATACATTCTTATCAGCTTCCATCTTTTTTTAAGATAAAACTTTTCAGTTGTTTTCATGCCCAGTATAGGAAATGAACAGAACATCCCACAATGTATATTTCTTAAATATTTATTCGTTTTTTACGTTTTTCTTGCTTTCAGGCTTTCCATTCTTCTTTTTTTGATAGGGTTACGATTAGGTTTCTACCAGATTAGATTGTTGTCCAGTGAGTATTTTCCACATAATGCATAGGTGGGAACATTGATTTTTTTTTTCTTCTTCGTTTATTTATTTTTCTTGATAGCGATCATCTTTTGTTATCCATTCAGAGATTCTTGCTTCCATTAACCATTTGTGTAACTGTTGAGCTAATCTTTGCTCTATACTTGTGACTCTCTTCATTTTAAATTTCACATCTTCGGTTCCTTTTTTACAAAGAAATCAAACATGGACGAAAATTTAAATGTTCACAGTTATCGGAAAAGGTGTTTTTTTTTTTACTTTTCTTTTTTTTTCCAGATTTACCAGATATCTTCTAAAATTAAAATCGTAGTTATTATTAATGTCTATGCAATTTTTCTTCTTCTTCTTCTTCTTCTTCTTCTTATTATTATTATTATTATTATTATTATTATTATTATTATTCCTTCATTCAGTTTTCATCATTATTAGTGTCTTGTGCAATTATCATAAGTGTCATTAATAGTATCATGGACAATTATTATTATTATTTCCCTGGAATTCTGTTGTATACACATTTCCTTCCGGGTCCCAACCAGAGACCTAAGGTCAGAAATAGCCTCATGACATTTTTCACTGATCATTTTTATAAAAAAGAAATTAAAAAATTACTACAATCACACCCATTTTACATAGATAAAGCCCTTCGTAAAGTGTGAGTATGATTTTTGTATTTCTTTAAGGTATGTCAGGGATCCCTTAAATGAGTCTATCAGAACATCTTCCAATCCATCCGAGTGCTCCAACTACAACTGGAATTATTAATGTCCTCATGTGCAACTATTATTGAAATTTTCACTACAAGATCCTTGTATTTTGATAGTTGTTTGAAGATCTTCAAAAATACATTACAATCTGCCATGTCAATAAGAAAGTATATTCAGTTTTTTGTGGTCTTTGATCAACGATATCTAAGCGATTAAGCTTTAATTGTTATGTCTGTGTGTATTGTAAAGTTCCATAAAATATTTACAGGTCCTGTGTCTGTAACAGGGTCTGGGTGATGTTCATATCAGCTTCTTGCAGTTTCCTTTCTGTAAAAGTTGCAAATTTTACAGCGTGCAACCTGATATAAGATGGTCAATTCTTTCTGGATATTTATCAGAGAATCTGCATTTGGAGTCAACATAATTTTTTATGTGTGTTTGGTTATTATTATTATTATTATTATTATTATTATTATTATTATTATTTCCCGGTTTAGTTATCGTAAATAGCGCCTCGTTCAATTATTATTATTAGTGCCTTCTGCAATTATAATTATCATTATTAATAGGATCTAATGCATTCATTAGTAGCGGTGGTCGTAGTAGTATTACCTTCCGCAGTTATCATTATGAATATTGCTTAATTCCAGGTGCAATATTATGATTAATATTACCAGTACCAACTGCGATTATTATTATTATTATTATTATTATTAGTGCCTTCTGCAATTATCATTATGATTATTAAAAGAGCTTAATGCGTTTAGTATTATTATTATTATTATTATTATTATTATTACTATTATTATTATATACAGTGTAACCCGGATATAAGAGACCCGGATATAAGAGAAACCCGGATATAAGAGAGATTTTGTCTGGTCCCAAATTAGAGCCTGTGTTAATTTATATAAAATAGACCAAACCCGGATATAAGAGAAACCCGGATATAAGAGACTTCTTCTCCGGTCCCGACAACTCTCTTACATCCGGGTTACACTGTACTGTTCATTTATAATTAATATTAGTACCAGGTGTAATATTATGATTAATATTACCAGTACCAACTGCGATTATTATTATTTTTATTATTATTATTATTATTGTTGTTGTTGTTGTTGTTATTAGTTCCTGGTTCGCTTATTCTCATGAGAATTAATAGTGGCAGGGCCAAATTATTATGATTAATATTAACATTACCAAGTGCGATTATTATTATTATTATCATTAGTAGTAGTAGTAGTAGTAGTAGTAGTAGTAGTTATTGTTGTTGTTGTTCCTGGTTCGGTTATCCTTATGAGTATTAATAGTGCCAGGTGCAATTGTCATTATTCATGACTTTGTTTATACTAGATGCCTGATGGTCACGTCTAATTTTACAGTACTTAAGAGATAACTTCTGCATTCGCTTATATGATTGAGCTCAATATTTATTATTTTGTTGACTCGTCTCTATCTTTTAGGTTATTATTATTATTAGTAGTAGTAGCATTGTTGTTGTAGCTATCGTCATCCTCATTATCATTATTAAGTGATGCCTTAGTATTTTTTCTCTGGCTATTTTTGGGTCTTTTGTCATTGTTAATATCAATTTAAGCAGGAAATGAAAGGTAAGAGAGGTGTTTGAATGTTCTATTTTAAATGAAACCACTAAATCTGGACGAGCGTATTCCCGCTAGTGTAAGTGCATGTGTCCATGCGTATGTCATGGATAAACAGGAATATGAGAGAAATTTCAGAAAGAAAAAGTATAGCACTCAATAGACAAAGAGAGTTTCAAGAGAAAGTAAATAACGTGACAAAGAAGGAGTGGAATAATATGCAAAAGAACAGAAATGGGCAGAGAAATGAGAAAATCGGGGTTAGAGAATGAAAGTCGAGAAGGAAGAGTGTCGAATATTGAATATCAGGAATTATGAAAGGATTAGAAAAAGCTTCTGCCACAGACAGGAGTGTCCTTTCGGGTTCCCTGGGGCTGTTTGGGACGTTCAAAGAGGAAATGCTGCCAGAGTTTCATTATAGTGAGCATAAATTTATTGTGAAAGAAAAAAGAAAAACGGAAGGAAGAAACTATAGGGCTTTTTGCATCCCACCATTTTTTAACATTTCTCGTTCGATTAGTTTTTTTTTTTTTTAACGTTCTCATTCGATTAGTTTTTTCTTTACTCTCACTTTTCCATTCAGTTCTTGTTCTTACTATTCTCATTGAATGTTTTAAAATTGCATTTATCCCCTCTCTCTCTGTTTCTCTCTCTCTCTCTCTCTCTTTTTTATCACCCATCTCCCTCTTTCTCTCGATCCCCGACTCTCTTTCTCTCTCTTTCTATATCACGCATCTCTCTCTTTCTCTCGCTCCCGACTCTCTTTCTCTCTTTTTCTCCTTCACTCTCTCTCTCTTTCTCTCTCTCCCCATCTCTCTCTTACTATATCACCCATCTCTCTCTTTCTCTCGCTCCCTGACTTTCTTTCTCTCTCTTTTTCTCCTTCTCTCTCTCTCTCTCTTTGTCACTCTCCCCATCTCTCTCTTACTATATCACCCATCTCTCTCTTTCTCTCGCTCTCCGACTCTCTTTCTCTCTCTTTTTCTCCTTCACTCTCTCTCTCTCTCTCTCCCTCCCACTCTCTCTTTGTCGTCACTTTTGTTCTTTCCTTGTCCTTTTTCTTTATTTCATGATTGTCGTCATCACGTTCGTAACAACGGTTTCCTTACGATCACTGAAGTTAAGCCTGGTCAGTACCTTGATCGATGATGCCCTGTCGACTGGAGATTCAGAATACGCCGACTGCACCCCTGCAAAGGGGTAACCCTCCCCACTTTCAATGGGGCGTTCTGGGTATGACGATAAACTACATCCAACAGAAAGGCTTCTAATCAGGAGGTTTTGAGGAGTATGGAATCACCTCTCAATTGCTGGTGTTCCCAGGTCCACCCTGACTCAGGATGATAGCACATGTTAGGCTCACAAATATGGGTAAATATTGAACCCCCAAACTGTGAACAAAACACTATGAAAGTGTAAAAAGTGGTTTTAATATTAGCAATACATTTTTGGAAAAAAATATTACCAGCAATAAAAATTTTGTTGGCCTTAAATAACCCATTGGGGTTGAGATTCCGTAAAACAAACCAAACCAAACATTGATTGGTGACCTTTTGGGAATGCCAGGTGTAGTAAGTTTGGATGTGCGAGTGGTGGAATGGATACTGGTTCGGAATTGTTAATCGGAGTCCCGAGTTCCAATACTAGAAATCTTATATTGAATATTTCTCTCTTTATTAGCATGTCTAATTTTTATGCTTAGCGTTCCGGAGTGAGAAATCGGAGAAGCGAGTTCGAATCTCAGTCGGGTTCGTTACATACAGTTACGCGCAAATACCCTTAGGAAAAGTATGACTCCACCTCTTCTTTCCCCAGCTATTGGTTAATTAGTAAGAGGTGCATCAGTAAATCATTATTATCTCCAAGAAAAAATTATTACAAATTAAAAATAAATTTTGGTTTTTAATAACCTGCAATTGGATAAGTAGTAGAAACAAAGCAGTCAGTTAATGAATCATTATTGTCGACTTGAAATTTTTTTGTTTATTTTTTCTTCTTCTTTTTTTTAACTTTTATTTCTTTTTTGTCTTTTCTTTTTCTTTTTTTTTTCTTCATTTCTTTTTTAACTTTATTTTCTTTTTTTTTTTTATATTTTATCCAACCCTTTATTTTTTCACTTTTTTCTTCCTTTATTTCTTTTTAAAATATATTCTTTATATATATTCTTTCTTTCTGCCAGAAAAAAAAAGTTTTATTTATATACATATTTAGAATTTCTTTCTTTATTTTTATTTCTTTCACCACTTCGATATTCAGTATACTTTCTTTATTTTACTTATCTTTACATTTTCCTTGTTCATTTTTACAAAGTATATATATATATATATATATAATGGGCTCTCCCGTCGATTTCGACGTATGAGGATATGACAGTTTATTGATTCATTTATGAAAGTTTGTGCGATAATCTTAAGGGGCATTTAAGACCCGCTAGTTATTTACAAAGGCCACATATGAGGCAAGTGTGAGGATTGTGAGATGAGATCACTGATAGATTGGCTGACCTTTCAGATCTTGCTCTCGCTTCTTGAAGATGATTCAGAAAAGCAGATTGAAAATTGCTAAATCCACTAAAACACGTTGATCTCCATTCTACCCGCTCCAAGGCTAAGTGCTTTCACTTGGCTTCGTTACATTTTCTTACCTGAAAATACCCCTGGAAAAGGTATGAATCTATCTACGCCCCCATCTATGAGTTAAATAGTAAGACTTGTACCTGGGAAATTAATTATTTCCAAAAAATTATTAATGCAATATTTAATCGCAAAAGGGATATTTTTATAATCCAAAATATATTTCGATTTTAAATATGCCACAAAGTGTTGATAAAACATAAAAAAAAAAACTAATTAAATTATTACATTCGTTTTTCGATATTGGAAGAAAATAGCACCTATGCAGATGAATAAATATATATATACAAATATGGGATATCTACATAGGATATTTTTATATATCGAGAACAATTTTAGTAGAAAGATGTATGAATGTTATATAGAAATAAAGTGTCTGCATCTAAAGGTGATGCTGTGTATCTGGTGGGAATGGAAAGGCATTATCTATTACGTGTTTTTTCTACAAAATCGGACGTTGAATTGACAAGTACTGTTCTCAATTTGGGCAATTAAAGGCAGAAATCGATAAAAATCGTTCATAGCTGGCCAATCGGAGAGGTGTCATTGTTTTGATTTTCAATTTGTTTCTATTTCGATCCGACAAATTTGGTAGAACTTGACTGAGATGTCCTTACATTCGCTGTATTCACATCAGCTTGAATAATCGGATTGCCAAATTTCAATTCCTACAAAATTATCTTATTGGGAAAGATTGCAGTTCACTGAAACATGTAAACAGCACTTAGACCAGTGTTTAAATGGGCCAACTTCTGAGAGGATAGAAGCATGAAGTTGTCTCAAAGATGGCGCGATACTGGAAGAAAATGGCACCTATGCAGATGAATAAATATATATACAAATATGGGATATCTATATAGGATATTTTTTATATATCGAGAACAATTTTAGTAGCTTTTCTATTATTTTACCTTTCTGTCTTCATTTTTCCTTTTCTTTTTAGGGATTTTTCCTTTCTTTATTTTTCTTTAGTCTCCTGTAATTCTCATTTCACACGTTTAAATTTTACTTTGTAATTATCTGTTTGTAATTTTTTTTTCTCTGTTCGCTGATTATTTACTTATACCGATAATGGATATGTATATACCACTCTTTATCTGAATATATCAATGCATACATAAATGCGTGTGTATAATCTTTGATAACGATTCTTCTTTCTACGCGACAGATGCACTTCCTCGCAAGATTCACGTGCTATTAATATGGTCGAGCGTTCATATATATAAATATAAGCTGGGCCACATTTTTAATGCAAGCATCTTGGATTATAAAAATGTCATAGAGTACTAAATATATTTATTACATAACTGATATACAAAAGTCCAACATATTATCTAAGATTTGAATATTACATCCCTGAGATGGTCACCACCAGGAAGAGAATATGCATGAGTTCGCTTTGTCATTTCAAACACAGACTTTATGAGGGTTCTCTCTCAGCACAGATACCTTTAGAAAATAGCAAAATCTTAGATATGTCGAAATCTTGTATATCAGATACCTAATAAATATATTTGGCAGTCTATGTAATTTTTATAATCTAAGATACTTGCTGATATATATATATATATATATATATATATATATATATATATATATATATATATATATATATATATATTTACATGAATCATTCATACAAAAAACAAATATAGAGGTTAATGATTTAAATGGCGATAATACATCTTCGCAAACAATTTCAATAAGGTACACTAACCCCGAACCTGTATATGAATGATATGATCCCTGTTCATAAATTCCAGTTTCATAAGGTCTTTTTTAGTTTTTACAAGCTTTCGTCTGTTCCTACAGACATCATCTGGTATGGAAATAGATTTGTTCTTGTTTTTACTTCTCGGTAATAAGAGGACAACAAAAATATAGATGTAATCCAAAAAAATGCTATGAGAAATGTGTTATTATTTTGGAACGTGCGGTTGCAACGCTGAGTTTGAATTTTAAAATTTAAGTTTGTGCGTTTTTGTACAAATATAGTAATAAGAGAATTCTTTTTTACTGGTAAGTTTTCCGTCAATGTGGCATGAACTATATTGTTCAATAATCACACTTATTATAAGTTGCACGTTGGATCAGTTATTTTCATTTCGATTATAGGTGCAGTTTAATTTATAATTACATGAATATATATATATGAATATATATGAATATATACATGAATATATATATATATATATATATATATATATATATATATATATATATATATATATATAAAGAGAGAGAGAGAGAGAGAGAGAGAGAGAGATGGAAGGGATTATAGTTGTTCCAACGAAAGAAAAGTGTATATTTTAAAAAGAAGATAAATCGCAAACGTTTTTGGTTGAAATGTTTTTGGTAGTGATTCAAATGTCCTTCTTTGACTGGCCATTTGAATCACTATGACGCAAAAATTTCATTTTATAATATGTGGAAATATCTACTCTTTTGCTTGTAGAAGGTCGCTAAACCAGAAACCCGTGTAACAGAATTATGATATATATATATATATATATATATATATATATATATATATATATATATTTGTCGCATACGCGATTGTGCGTGTTTGAGTGTGTGGATGCATGTTAATAACAAACGTTCACCACTTAACTCTACCCTCTCCCGCACTGGTAGGTTGATGTTTCGAGGAAAAAGCGGGAAATAATGAAAAGCTATTAACTTCGTCCAATGGAAACTCAGCTAGGTGTCCACGTGATCCCAGCCTCTTTAGCTCTTCATTTGGACTAATGGTGTCATCAAGATGTCTCTTACTGACCCCAGTTTTCAAAATCTCTCCCCAGCTAACTACAAATCTGGCGGGAAAGAGTTATGTCGGCTTTAAGGTTAATGCAAACTAAAGGCATCAAGTGACAACGCCAAGCTGTAAAGGAAAACAGTAGAAATGGAAATGTAGAGAGTTTGTTTACGACCGTCTCAGACTCAATACCCGCGGTTGGCAAAGGATATGAGTTGGATACGGTTATACAAATATGTATTTGTATGTAAGTTTTATTGTGTTCCCACTCCGTGTGTGTGAATTCTGAGTGAAAGCGCCTTTAATGCGTTAGATTATGAATAGAGGGAGTTTATAATGTCCTGGTGCAATTTTAAAGACTTATAGTTCTGTAGCTATACATAATGAAAGTAGGACGGGCAAAAAAAAACGAAAAAAAAACAATTGTTTTTAATTTGTTTATCAGAAAAAAGGTGAGTCTCAAATGAAAATTACAGGACGGGGATACTAAAATCAAGCAGATACAGATATATAAATATCTGGGAAGTGTTCTAAAAGAGGACAGAATATGCGACACTAAGATCCGAAGACGTATTGGGATGGCCAAAGATGCATTCCAAAAGCTAAGCAGAGTATTAAGAAACAAAACAAATTTCGTTGAAAACAAAGTAAATAGTACTGAACTGTTACGTGAAATCTGTATGGCAGCGAATGACGGACAGAAAGATGCTGAAGATGCCATGGGACGAACACGTGACCAACAACAAAGTTTTAGAGAGAAACAAAAAGTTCACTTATACTTAACATCAGGAAGAGGTAGTTGAAATTTCTGAGGCAGGTATTGAAGAAGGAGGGCTTGGAAAATCTGAAACTCACAGGACAGAGAGAGGGAAAGAGGAATAGAGGAAAACATCGCGTAAAATTCTTGATGGCCTTGTGCAAATGGATGGCTTTGTGATAAATAATAAAAAGACAAAACTTATTAAGAGCTACACGGAACAGGAAGATGTGGATGACCAAGATCGCCTACGTCCTATAGGGGCACAAAGGGAAGAAAGAAGATATGTTATACGGATGCCATACTTTTTATTTACACTTAGTTTGTGGGATAATTGCATGTCATTGACAAAATCTATTTCTTGAAGGTGCGAAGATGCGCATTTTTTAAAGCATGTCACCCCAAGCGGAACTGCCACTAGCACGCAATGGGTTACTAAAGAGGGGTGTTTGAGAAAAGAATGTCGAGGACGAAGATCAAGGCATTAGAAGATGTCGATTCACATTACATTTCAATATTATAGCTATCAGGGAAGCAAGTAAGAGGAAGGGAGTTCTACTGTAGGGAAGTGGGAGAGAAGAAGCTGTTGGAATAGAAAAGGCGGTTACATTTTTAACTGTTTCGACAGTGAAAGGGCTGGACAGAGACGCCAACCCAGTAGCACGCCTAAATTCATGTAGTTG
This sequence comes from Acanthosepion pharaonis, assembly GCA_903632075.3. Taxonomy (NCBI): domain Eukaryota; kingdom Metazoa; phylum Mollusca; class Cephalopoda; order Sepiida; family Sepiidae; genus Acanthosepion; species Acanthosepion pharaonis. Next base: position 662,468 of record CAHIKZ030000065.1, on the reverse strand, counting down.
AGGTACCAGTGAGAGTAGCTCGTCAGAGCAGTTGCCATGAAAATATTTGTAGAAAACACAGAAGGAAGCCACATCAGGTCTGTGAGAAAGTGACTGTAGTCGAGCTGCCAGGTCAGGACCTATAACATTGGCAGTGGAATTAGGGAGTGATGCTTCTTAATTGTAATGCTGTGGTTCTCAACTGAGAGGGCGGTCTCCCAGACGTGTTTCAGTGGGTGGGGAGGCATGTTTCGCGGGACATCTTTTACTTTTTCTTTTTTTCTTTTTATTTTTATTTACTGAATTTCCTCCCTGTAAATGTATATATATACTAATATGGAAAACTATGAACATTTTTCAACAGTTTATGTATATTTTTGGGAATGCACCTTTTGTATCGGACAAACTTGGATGGGGTGATGGCATTCTGACATAAAAAGGGCGTATTGAGCAAAAATGTTTGAAAACTATTGTTGTAACGAGTTCTGAACCTGGTTCACTGCTACAGATTTTAGCTCAGCCAACCAAAAAATGTAGATTACTTTTTCTACTCTAGTACATCTGGGGGAGGGGGAATTAATTCTTAAGTTTAAAAAAAAGAGTAAAAAATAATAAGGAAAAAGAAAAGAAAAATTCCGGTTTGGCTTTCCTCCACAACTTGGCCATACAGTTTGAGTCTCCTTTGTCCGAAGTTCCAAAATCCGAAGTTTTTTTCAGGTGCTGACATAACTAAACACAAATGGAAAATTCAGAAACCTCTGGGAAGTTTCCTAGATGCTGCTGTTGTAAATGACCTCATCTGCCCTGTCCGATGCTAACGTATACGTATACATACAAAAAAGCACAGAACAATAAGTTATAAAACAGTTAACAAGACAACTTACAAGGAATAGAGAAGGGTCAAATGCTGTATAGCCAAATGAAGTAAGATCAGTCCGAATATTAATCAGCTTAGTATCAACTTATTAAACAACTGTTGAAGTCCTTAATCGTAGATTATTTAAGGCTATGAGCCAGACCATCTGGTACTCTACAACACTTCGCCAATAGGTTTCTCAAGTCCAGTAACTGTTATCTGTCTTTCCATTATTGATGGCGGTTTCCGTCCTAACCTTTTGTTTGTAGTGGTGTGAAACGTCAACATCTTGATTGCATCTTTATATTATTTTCGAGTTATATATGATATCCATTTTAGTTGTTGCTACTGTTGAATGTCTTTAAGTGATGTAATTTCTATTCTTTGTGATTCAGTAGCGTCCGACGTTCAAAGAGGAGTGGGTCTCTCTAATACCTACAGAGTTTATTCTCTCGGAGTAATACTTAATCATTGATGTGAGTTCTGTTATTTGGTATAGTTATGGATGTTAATGAAATGGGTAGAAAAATGTAAGAACCCCATTTTTCTTAAATGGAGATTACGGGGGAGTAGAGAGACGCAATCGGAAATCATAGTAACTCGAACCTATAACGACTGGACTAAAGATTATAGAAAACAGCGAGAAGAAAGAAAAACATACCGGTATAAGGGAGGTTACATTATAAACCACGATCAGAACTGTTGTCTGATAAAACCACTCGTCTTCGCTGCACGCCCATATAGTCCATCTAGGCCATTGTCAATCGTACAGGAAAAGCTCTCTCCTAGAGTTCCGGATGGGCGCCATCCCTATTTCAGCGGATGTCGAAGGCGCCACTAATGCTCGTCTAAGAGGGAGAATATTCCCGTCACGCGTCTAAGTAGGTCTGCCACTCAGCCGGAGGCATTTCCTTCGGCCATATTGGTAACTTTGGCAGTAGACGGAGCAGCAGCAGCAGCAGTAGGATAGAACGAGCAACCTAACTGAATCTAGAAGCTTTCTCCGAAGTGCATACAGTGAATAAAAAATCAAAGCAGAAATACTGTTTGGATGCGGACATACTGGGAAAGGTGAGATAGCCATTGTTCGATTTCACAAACAGACGACGAGGTTTCATTCACTTGAAACCACTTTTTAATCCACCTCAGAAAACGGTTTAGTCAGTTATGTGCCATGCATGCGCTTAGGCGATCATGTATCTTTCGATACATGACTGACGAGGCAGATTTTTTTCTCGCAGTAGGTTGCCATATCTTTCTGCAGTAGACCAGTTGCCATCCAAGGTCTGTACTGCTATTTACCCATAGCTGGGGGGGAGAAGAGGATTCATACCTTTACAGGGTAAGTGAATGTAATGGATTCGACTGGAATTCGAACTCCGATCCCTCAATCTGAGCCGCGATCCATTACTCCACCGTGCCTCCTCAGTGCTTAGATGAGGCACATGGTCGAAAGTATGAAGAATCCAGTGAGGATCGAACACACTACTCAGTCCCAATTTGTCTAACGAAACAAGCTTGATAACCATGACACCACACCGGTGCCCACAAAATGGTTACGTAGAGCTGATAATGAGGAAAATACATGACAAAATGGAAAAAGGTTTCTTGCGACGTGTTTAGTCCTTTATCGGATTATACTGATATACAAAAATATATATATCGTTATCTCATAGCCTAGATATATCTGAACGATTTAATTATTTGCATGCGAAGTATTGTCCTCATTTTTCACAAATTTTTGGCTGTTCTCCGGCCTTCATCACATTCTTGTCGATCTGGGTAACCTTCGGGGTATTTCGAACAGAACCCTGTATTTAATGTACGCAGATACATTTATCTCGTATTTGTAGGGATATCTTGTGTATTTCTTATTTAGTTATGCTCACTTATAGCCCGGTCCATTTCAACTGAGTTCAAGTCTGCACTACACAGACTAGGGATTGAATTCACAATAACTGTATTCCCAAATTCAGGAAGCAACGCTTTAATCCGCTTTGTGCCGTGCCGACCAATAAAATGCAAACACCATAGAATTCAAAATATCGAAACAAATCCGTGTTTTCATCATTTACAAAAAATTCTGATGAAGTTCAATTATAAATAGAGAAACATGTCAAATTAAAACCTTTTCCCATTTATACCTCTCTCACACACACACACACACACACACACACACACACACACACACACACACACACACATATATATATATATATATATATATATATATATATATATATATATATATATCTTTAGGAATGGATTTTAATTTATTAATCCTACATAATTTATTTTATTGATTTGTCCGGTAGAATTCGAACCTTACTGAGGACGGATATTTTTCTAATAAGACTTCTCGAATATTCAGGCCGGTATATGAAATAATAAATAGATAAACAGTGCCTGTACTCAAATATGGGTATCCACTAAAAATAGCGTTTAAGTAATAATATATATATATATATATATATATATATATATATATATATATATATATATATATTGTCTACTTATCTTATATAGGATCCTCTCATATTCACAGACAAGCTTCTTACTATACTTATTAAAGGAAGAGAGAAAATTACCATGTTCATTTATTCAGAGTAATTTCGACATTAGCACAATGTCATCATCAGGGTGTTGCTTTTTTTTAAGACAAAATTGTTGCGTTCATTTGAAAGTTAATTTTTTTAAACTGAGAAATATAAAATGCTAAGGTTATATACTGTACGGTTTAAATTTCACGTTTGAAACCTTTTTAAAAAAAGAAACAAAAAAACCAACAAAACATTTGGACATTTCATACTTAGTTACCTCCCCTGAGATTTCAAACTTGAAATTTAAACTGCAAATATACGCAATATATATATATATATATATATATATATATATATATATATATATATATATATATATATATATATTGTACCATTTTTTCGATGTTCTGGTAACATTTAATTATTATTTCCCTCTCTCTTCTTTCGTCTGCATTCGATTTTCATTCTGTCCTTCTTTCTTTTCGCCTCATTATATCACTCCGTCTTTTATTTTTCCCTCTTCCTTCATTCTTTCTTCTTCTCACTCGATCTTGTTCTCCATTAGAATGACAATACTACTTTCATTTGCAGATTAAAGGCTAAAACCTGTCGCCAGACGTCGCCCTCTACTTCCGGAATAATTCTGGCCTGATGCCGACGGCTTTCCGCCTATCATCGAAAATCGCCGATAGCGACTTTCGGCGCTGAGTGCAAATGTGCATTTTGTGTACTTTGGTGAAATGACTCGAGGGGCGATTTTGTTTTGGTTGTCCTCTCGTGCCTGCTTTTTTGTTTCAAATGGGCGAAAGTTGGGCGTAAGACTCCATAAGGGTGAAAGCGCGTTCCCGTGAAAAAGGACTTTACTATGTTCACACACACATACACAGAGAAACATACTCATGCACACACGCATACATGGTGGTTATGACTCGATTTCGAGCGAGAAATGTCATCGCTTGTTCCATCTTCAGATAAAGTCTTCGAGGTTTTTTTTACGAAATCAAACGTTACCCGGGACTTTTGTAAATATTTCGTTACATTCACTTACGCGCTTTCACCCTTAAGGAGTCTTACGCCCATGGGGTGAAATGATAAAAACACACCGAGTTGTACCAGAAGGTGAGTTGAATTCTCGTCCGAAATATCATATTGTAATTTAACAGTTGAAGCAGAGACTTAAAGGTAGATCTAGTTCTAGCGAAACGTGTTAAGAAAAACATAGGCGTAACATTTGAGAAATGTGGAATAATGAAAAACAGGAATGACTAACAAACTTATACTGGCAATAAACTAGAGACATTTGAAATTTCAGGTACACAAAATGAGGAAAGAGGGTCTAGAGAATTTGACACTCAATGGACATAGAGAATCAAAGGAAACAGCTTTTAAAGTACTTAACGAGTCTGAATGAATGAATAGCTGGGCAGGAATAGTGGTAACAATATTGATAATATTAACCGAGCATTGACATTTGTCATTCATTGACCGAGCAGCCAGTGTTACTGTCGAGTAAAATATTTCTATTACAACAATTTTTCAGGAAAATAGTTTAAGTTCAGTAATTGTCACCGACTCTTTCCAATATTGGTGCTGGCTTCCTAACTTTTTGTTTGATCTTTTGGGACAAATGTATTAGATGTTCAGAGAGCGGGATTGCTTCTCTGTAAGCTTTTCATCAGTCAGTTAATTAAGTGCCATCACGTGAAACACGCTTGGGCGATCATAACTCTTTTGAGTCATGACTGACTAGGCAGAAGACATTCCTGCAGTAGGTTGCCGTTTCTTTCCGTGGTAGACTGATTGGCAACGAAAGCCAGAAGGCCAAGCACGTCCTGCTATTCAACCCATCACTGGGGGGAGAAGATATAATGGGAAGTGATATAATTGTGATTCATACCTTTCCCAAGTGCATTTCCGGAACGCAGCTGATGTTTTTTAAAAATTTATATATATTATATATTTATATATATATATATATTATATATATATATATATATATATGTAAGCAAATATGTGGATATAGATCCGACAGTATGAAGAAAAAAAATGGAAAAACGTCTTTTTTTTATGTTGACTTGAAAACGGAACGCTATCGTCTAATTTTAATTATATATCGTCTAGTAAACGTCTACTAGACCGAAACGTCGACATTGAAACAACATTAAAACAGCATACTTGCATATTCGGATTTTTTTTTTCCATATTTTTCTTCATATATATATATATATATATATATATATATATATATATAAATTCATGAATCATTCATACAAAAAACAAATATAGAGGTTAATTATTTAAATGGCGAGAACATCATCATCGCAAACAATATAAATAAGATACACCAATCTTATTTATATTGTATCTTATTGATATTGTTTGCGATGATGTATTCTCACCATTTAAATCATTAACGTCTATATTTATATATATATTAGGGTAAGTGAAAGTTAACTGCACTTTTACCATAACATATTTTAGGTAAGTGTGCGGATATATATATATATATATATATATATATATATAATATATATATATATATATATATATATATATATATATATATATATATATATATATATATGTGTATAAAAATCCGTGGGTAATATATATCCAAGTATATATATAATATAATATATATATATATTAAAACTTATCCATAAAGAGAGCTCAATATATTTCTCATAAAAATCATGTAAATCCAAGTAGAATTAAAACATAAAATGAAATGTATTTCAATTGTTTTTTTATAAAATGTTTTTTTTTTAACAAACGATTTTGAATTGACAAGCCACAGGGATAATATCCCCAGGGGAGGAAATGGCCGTCAAAATGGAATCCAACTGAGTTTCATGTTTATGTAATTCATATATATATATATATATATATATATATATATATATATATATAAATAAACTTTTATGTATTAACCTTTATATATATATATATATATATATATATATATATATATATATATATATATATATATGATGCAGCTCATGTAGTAACATCCTTTAAGGTGGCCGAACATCTAATAAATCGTTTCTCTGCTGCATGTAAAACATTTGGTCTTACACTTAGCATAATGAAAAAATGAAGTTGTGCACCAACCTTGTCCTACTCTGAAGCAATTCTGTGGTGAGAAACAAAAACAACCAGTCTACAAATTTCCAGAGAGACCATTGAAAGTAAAAGACAAAGCCCTGAACTATGTAAAGTCTTTCACCTATCTTGGTAGCAAAGTCAATTACAGTGGAACTTTAGATGATGAAATCATGCATTGGATTGCTAAGGCTACCAATACTTTCGGCAAACATCGCCATCGCTTGTGGAATGAGCGGGGTATTCGACTGGATACGAAAATTCGGGTTTACGGAGCTGTTGTACTTGCCATCCTTTTGTATGGCTCAGATTCGTGCACTCCATACAGGTACCATATACGCCAGCTAGATGTTTTCCATAAAAGCTGTCTGTGTGCAATCTGTGGAGTTAAACTTCAAGATAGGACATCTAACGTAGATATGTTTAACAGGTGTAATATTGGAGGAATCGAGTCTTTTATCATATAGTCTCACTTACGGTGGACTGGTCATGTCTTGAGAATGTCTGATGACAGGATACCCAAGATCCTAATGTACAGCCAGTTAGAAGGGGCTACAAGAATGTAGGACGCCCATGGCTAAGATACTAAGACAAGCTGAAAAGCAACTTGTCAGCAGTCAATATACCACATAACACTCTTGAGCGCTTAGCTTTGGAGCGGGTAGAATGGAGATCAACGTGTTTTAGTGGACTCAGCAATTTTCAATCTGCTTGTCTGAATCATCTTCAAAAAGCGAGAGCAAGATCTAAAAGGTCACCCAATCTAAGAGTGATCTCATTTCACAATTTTCACACTTGCTCCATTTGTGGCCTCCTTTATAAATCACTAGCGGGTCTTAAATGCCACTTAAGATTATCGCACAAACTTCCATAACTGAATCAATTATTATTATTATTATATTATTATTTACAAGGTTAATTTTCAGCACATACACACACACACACACACACACACACACACACACACATATATATATATATATATATATATATATATATATATATATATATATATATATAATATAATAATGTGCTAAATCTCATTTACTGACAATAAAATGCAGCTTATACCTCGTGTAATACCAAAACTGTACAAATCAAGTAACAGCATACAAAAAATGTTTAATATCTAAAATAACACAAATGCATTCAGGTTTTTTTCAATTTTGGGGGTAAAACATTTAACCATCTTGACACCATTTTTTGTAAGAATAACCCTTTGAGTTATTCTGATAGAAATAGAACAGTTTAACATAGTTTTGTGTCCGCCCCACTTTCTTCTCAAATGAACAATTGTGAGAGGAAAAAGATTATTTTGGCCTTCAGTAATGGTACTACTATTCATACTCTGGCTTCCATCTTTAATGTCCATTCAAGAACCATCAAGAAAACGGTGAATACGTTTAAAAATGAAGCAACAGTAAAGAGGTAAACTGGATCAGGATGTCACAAGAAGTGGAATCATCATTTCAACTTAGAGCTAAAGAAATCAATTAGAAAATATTCAACTCAATTCATAAGACGTTTTGTACGTGAGAAAAGAGGTTCAACCACGACAATCCAAAGAGCAGTGAAAATAAAACTTGAAAATGAAATGAAAATGATCACATTGTTACTCCAGGACAGAAAGTTAGAAGGTTAGAGAAGGCGAAGATCATCTTCAATAAGTTGGAAAATGATCCTGGAATATATATATATATATATATATAATATATATATATATATATACATCATGAGCTTCCGATCCTTAGCTTAATTTATGCAGAACATAGCTTACTGAGTAATTATACATTCTTATTGCTCAAAGTAGAGTCTAATAGTGTTGTAAAACCTCGGAGAATTCCAGTAAGATATCTTTAATATCTTCCAAGATACAACGGTTCAGAGGTTAATCTAAGAATTGTACAATTTTGCTGTTACACGATTTGGACAATTTTACAGTTACACCATTCATATATATATATATATATATATATATATATATATATATATATATATATATATATATATGTCGAACAATAAAAAATAAAATTACCTGAAATCACTTTTGCTATAACATATCTTTAGACAAGAGAGTGCAGATTATTTTTTTACTTTCCCTCGTATATAATTTTAAGTCACTGTAAATGAAATGATATATATATATATATATATATATATATATATATATATATATATATATATATATATATATATATATACACATACGCATACAAAGACGACGCTTACTTACATCGATACATGTTGAGATATGTATATGCTTTTTCTGTGTGTTTGCTAACATGTCGACTTCTGTTTGTAGCATATATAAACTCGAACCTGAAGGGCTAAAACGTAGACTTTCAGGACAACATTTAAATGTTCCATCCATTTTTCCTCATCCCCATCCGCCATACTGAAACTCCTACTTTTCTTCATCATTAAATTTTCTCTTTCCATTATCCTATTTCTTTTGTTTTAGGCGGGATTTCCACATAACATTTCTTTCGTTACTTTTTTTTTTCTATTACAGGAATTTTTTTATTTTTTTTATTTTAGCTTTTTAGTCATTTTAATTTTGAAAAAAAATCTCTTTTTTTCTCCTCTGATTGGACATGGGAGCGGTGAGAGTCGGGGGAAATGGGAGAGAAATTATATCATTTGATTCCATTTTGTTTTCAGCGATTCATTTTGTTTTGTATTTAAATATATTTGAGTTTCCAAAGATTTTACTTCTGTTCCTTATTTTTAGTTATATGGTTTTTTTCTTTAAATTTCATTGTTTTCTGCTTTTATTTCCTATGCTTATTTCTTAGCCATTTTTTTCTTTTACTCTAAATAGCAGTTCTTTTAACATACGGACGTTTAACATCCAGAAGGGGAAATGCTTAGCGCAGACTTAGTGCTCTTCGTTACCGCCCCTCTTCCATTATCGTCCTTCTTGATTTAATACTTAATCTCTTTCTCTTAATTTCCATTCAACCGACCTTAGGCTGCACTTAGTTCGTCGGATAAAACTAGATACAGAAGTAGTAATCTCCCTTGGCCACAATCACCATCTACTGCTCAGTTTTCTCGTCACTCTGTTATTCATTTTAAATATTCACTATTATTATTATTATTATTATTATGCTTCGTTTTTTTTAGTTAGCACGACCGTTACGCCCTGTCAATATGTTGTAACTTAGAAAGGGTTACTGAATGGGGAATAAACAAAACGAAGGCTGGAAATGAAATGGTAATCTTTATAACACCAACAAAATACAATACTCGCCAACGGCGTGAAATAGGTAAACCACTACTAGTGTTACCCCATTTATGATAGTGTCCAACGTATTTATGAGGATTGGGACATACCCATTAGTGTTCATAAGTACGGTATATAACGCCATACCTCTTAGATAATGGACTATTCTGTTTCGATTGGTGGAAAGAGGAAACTGACATAAAAGAAAGAAGTGTTTAACATTTCCTGCCAATACCTAAAAAAATGGACTATTTCATTTTGATCGAATAGAAAGACGAAAAGGAAATTTCAGAGACGCAATTTGGTTTCAGCGAGAAAATGAATGAAAGAAAGAAAGAAAGAAAAGAAAGAAAGAAAGAAAGCTGTGTTTAACGTCTCATGCTAGTAGCTCATAAATAATGGACTATTCCGTTTTGATCACGTGGAAAGACGAAAGAACATATCAGGGACGCTACTTGGTTTCAGTAAGGAAATTAAAGAAAAAAGAAAGAAAGGCAGATTGTAGTTTTTAACGTCTCCTGCCAGTGCCTCATAAATAATGGACTATTCTGTCCTGATCGCGTGTAAAGACGAAAAAGATATATCATAGACGCTACTTGGTTTCAGTGGGAAAATGGAATAAACAAAGAAAGAAGAGAAGGGAGAAATATGTGACGCCTGGTTCAGTGAAATGGAAAAGGTGATCATTTCAATCTTTTTCATTTATATCCCATTACTTCTTAAAATAACGACCAGCATTTATATTTATCATGATTTTCTAAGCCCAGCGTAGATATGGCACAAGGCTGAGTGTAGGGGGTATTCTTTGAGAATCGAACTCATTAAGTGTTCTATTGACACAAGCGATGCCCAGATGCCTCAGCATACATATTTATGATTGTTATTACAATATTTTCTTAAATTTGTTTACCTCAAATATTTAACGGTGCAATAAGGGAAAATCTACAGATATTTTTGTTGTGACCAAATAAATGGTTAAAGAAATAACAAAACAAGTGTTACAGATATATCATATATTAAACAGTAAGTACAACAGAAGAGTATTACACAACTAGTGAGTGTGTGTCAGTTGACCCAGCGTTCAATTTATTCGACTATTCCCGCAAGGCCTTCTCTCCTACTGATCTTATAGTAGGCGGAAGAGTCCAACATAGACTCTTTCGATGGAGGACACCACAGCAATTTTATTGTTTTAGAACTCGCTATGAGCTTATTTTGGATTTTTCATCATTGCGATTGTTTTCGGCGATATTTTTACGTGATTTTTTCGACGAATTTTTGTACGATAACAATTTCTATAAGTTGGAAATACATGATATTTTACCATTCGTCGGCAGAACCACCTGCCTATTGTTTCAAGGACAGACATCCTCTTGTGAATATCTGTTGTTTCAAGGACAGACTTCAATGCGAATATCCGTCGTTTCAAGAACAAGCTTCATCTGTAGAATGTCAAACGTTTCATGAACATACTTCTTCTGTCAGAATATATGTCGTTTCAAGAACAGACATCATCTAGGAGAATATATGTCACGTCAAGAACAGACTTTTTCCGTGAGGATGCCTGTTTCAAGAACAGACTTCATCTGAGACAATATCTGTCGCTTCAAGAACAGACTTCACTTGAGAATATCTGTCGTTTCGAAAACAAACATTATCTTGGAGAATGTGTGTGGCTCCAAGAACAGACTTTTTCCGTGAGAATGCCTGCTTCAAGAATCGACTTATCTGTGAGAATATTTGTCGTTTCAAGAACAGACATCATCTGGGAGAATATATGTCACTTCAAGAACAGACTTCTTACGTGAGAATGATCGTTTCAAGAACAGACTTCATTTGAGACAATATATTTTTCTCCCATAAAAGCTCGTTCTTCATTCATTTACACACCAATGGGAATATGGTTACTCTGAACGCAACTCGCAGAGATTGGGACGTAGGATTAAACTGCATGCCCTAATTTGTATCAGGAATAGCCAATCACTTCAGGCTACAGCATTGGCGCATTTCTAGCGCATTTTCGATTCTGCGATTGGTCATCATCTCATTGATTGTCTAGTCTTTGTCAAGACTTTCATACGACAGATTCATTATTCTGTGTTTCACGTTAGTCTTTCCAGTTATTTTCTAACCTTTTTTTTTTATTTCTCGATATCAACCGACTCCTTTCAAGCTAATTCGTTTTCCTCATTCAATTCATTGAAGTTATCCGGTATCACTTAAGTTGGCCAATATTCCTCTGTTTTTTTGTTTGTTTGTTTGTTTGTTTGTTTGTTTTTATCTTTTCAGATGAGACACAAATACTAGTTTTAGAACGTTTTACCCCATTTTTATTGCTAATTCTGTTTTATTGCTTAACATTTTTTACTTTATCAACAACCCAATTTGTTAAGGTTTGATCGAAAAGTTGATTGCTTAAGAGGAATCGCATCACCTTTTTGCTTCTTGACGGGGATTTTCAACATGTCTGCTTCATCATGTTAAACTCATGTTTTAAACTATTAAGAAATTATTTAAATAGAAAGAACATAATATTTTCACAGAATATGGTTTTTCTGCATGGTTATTTGCAGACCAAGTAAATATTGCTATAGTTTGGAGAGGTTGTGTTCATTTAGGACGAGATACTGTGGATTAAGTGATAGGATTTGCGTCACCCATTTTTTTCTTTTCCACAGTAATTTTTAACATCTTTTGACTTCTTCATGTTAAACCCGAGTTTTGGATATGCGGTGATAAATTAAACACATCCCATTTCCCCTCTCGCTTGTAACCATCCATCACAATCAAATAAACTTTTTTAGCGATAAAGCTGAATTAGTAAAATAAAGCTTCTACTTAGAGTTGTTTGTATATTAAGACTATTAAGAAATTATTGAAGCAGAAAGCGAATAATATTCTTACAAAATAAGGCCCTTCTGTATGCTTATTTGCTGACCAAGTAAATATTGCTATAATTTCGATAGGTCCTTTTCATTTAGGAGGAGTTACGGTGGATTAATTGATAGGATTTGCATCACCTTTTCTTTTTTCCTTTCAACAGTAATTTTTAACGTATTCGCTTCTTCATGCTATACTTAATTTTTACATCTGCATGTTTCTTTGCAGATCATGTAAAGATTGTTGCCGCTTGTTTGTTTTTGTTTTTATCACAATTTTATTCACTTTCGAATTACCCTTTATTCTGTAGCAGAATTTCCGTAATAATAACAGTAAATACATAAAATATTTTATACGTGATTTTTTTTTTCCTGTGCGATATAGCTAGCTTTAATGGTTACACGTGACGATCCCACTTTGAACTGATTCAAAATGTTAGCGCTGTAAAAATGCCCGGATGTAGCCATCATGTACTAACCGAAGCCTAACATCAAATTTAAGGACAGCCTTCATCGGATATTATGCATGTTTTATTAAAAAATGAACGGTCATGATATGCGACTCCAACAAAGGCGATATGGTCGAAGTTATAAATCATAATAAACGCAAATGTCGACAATATGTTTAGTTTGAGTTACTGTGATACATGAAGTCGATGTCAATTCTATAATTTTGATGTCACTGCCTAAATTCTTAAATTTAATTTACCATTTATTTTTAGTTTTTTTTTTTTCAAAAGTAGTAGATAAGTTTGCCTATCGCCCAGTTCACACTTCTCTCTTTTTTAACAGGAGAAGAGGTTTATCCTTTGTTTTCTCTTTAGGACTGAGTCTCCTGTTTCTTCTAAAGTCGTCTCGTTCTGTTTCAATTCCAGTAGACTCCTTGCGTCTTAGTGACGTTATCGCCTTGCATGGAGTCCAAAAAGTCAACAAATATGATAAAAAATGATATATAAGAACAGAATGGTAATATAATAATAATTGCATGGATAAATATTTTTCAACACATCAGGATTCTCTTTTTGTATCAAATACTCTGATAATGTTGATTCTCTAAACCATTAGCTTATGGCATTCGAAGTTAAGAGTCTGACTTGATGGATTTCATAGTTATGCAATGCCTATTAGTGGTTGATCGCCAGTTCCAGATCAAATCAGTTCGAAATACTGATATTTAAGGGATGTCCTTTGCTCTTCATAGACTGGAACAAAACCTTCCTCTCACTTCTTGGTGGGAACGAATGATAAAACATGTAGGTAAAATCGTCTCTCCTCGCAGTTCTCGTGAGTTCGATCTCTGACTCTGAGGATCAGTACCGCGTCACCAGAAGAAAAAAAATCAATTGCGAGTTCAAATCGCCAAGATAGGCAGCAGTGGTGACAAAAAACAAAGAAAGAAATAAAACTCTTTGTTGAAAAACGTCAAATAAATTAAAGCCTAGTGACCGGCTATTTATCCCCAAAAATTGTACTTTGCGCTTGAAATAGGTCCAACGGTATATCAGACTCTCCAGAGTACAATAACCTAATGTTTAAAATGAAATATTTTTCATTTAAACAATTATAAACAACATTTGTAAAAATAAAAATAAAACAGAATTTCTTACGGCAAAAAGAAAGAATTGGTCAAGCGCAGACCGGCAGGTAGGGTTGGTTTTAGTCGGGTACAGTAAGGAGGACTAACGTAGGAATAACCTCACCCCATTCATTGTCTTCTTCACACGAAAACAATAATAAAAATAAAATGGATATGAACACAAGAACGAATAAGTAAAAACATTAAAAAATAACAATAATAAAGGAAATACAAGAGAAGAAAGTTAAATTTAATGATTCAGCATTAAGTTTAACATTTACAAATATATATTGGAAATAATGTTTTGTTTTTTGGGGTTTTTTTCTTCAAATGAATTGAAAGTGCAAAATGAAGAACGAAAGAAAGCACCCGTTTTCATTAACCGGTATATCGTCTGCTTTCTTCAAATCCGTTTGTCTTTCATTCCTATGATTGTGAATTAGAGTTCAATGATGCCGATATCATTACCTCATTCCTGGAGCGACAAATAATGACGAAGATGAATGGGGTTTTATTCCGATTTTCTTTCAATTATCTTTTCATTCCTTCGTTCCGTAATTTTCAAAACTTTCAGGGTAACAGAATTCAAGAAAACGGAGTTACATTTCATCTACTGTTTTTTTTTGTTTTTTTGTTTGTTTGTTTCTGTTACTTTTTCTGTAATTTCTTGCAATGCTTTTTTTATTTCTGTAAAAACATTTACAGTCCACCTTTCTTTTTTAACTCTTTTTTCTAAATATTTTCTTTTAGTTTTTTTCTCTCCTTTTTTGTTTACTCCGTCCTTACAGATTTCTTTCCACGAGAATACAAGCTCCTTTATGCTTTAGCTTTATTCATTTTCATATAAACATATTTGATAATTTTTTTTATCTATATTTGCTTACGTGCCTCGCTTTTATCGCAAAAAAAAAACATTTCCTACTCCGTATTTTTATTTCCCTTCTGAACATATAAACACTCTCTACTTAATTTTTTCTTGCTGTTTTTTTCCATCATATTTAACATTTTTTAAAAGTTGCATTTTCGTTTTTGTTTCTCGATGAATTTCGCATTTTTGTGGTTTGCTTTTGCTTGGCAATGTTCAGTACGTTTTGCTGTCTGCTTCCTTGTGGCAGTTAGCGAGAAGATCCCGCTGGCTAAATTTGCACTCAGTGAAAATGTTACTCTGGTCCGATTTGGAATGCTCCCTGAAGCTTGACGCAACGTATGGATAGATACAGTGTTCACAATACATTCATTCATATATATATATATATATATATATATATATATATATATATATATATATATATATATATATATATATGTATATATATGTATATATGTATGTATGGGGGGATGACGTTCCTTTAAAAACAAAGCTGAAAAGGGAAAGATATATAAAAAGCAAGATAAATAAAGTTCAAGTTTTGAAAGCGTGCTAAATTGTTAGATAGATAAAGATTTGGATAGATAGATAGATAGATAGATAGATAGATAGATAGATAGATAGATAGATAGATAGATGGATAGATAGATAGATAGATAGATACAATTCCCCTATCTCCTAGCAAAAATAAAATTGATATAACAATGAATAGAAACCTGAATTATTAAAGTTGATGGAAGAAATTTAATATAATTTATATAAAAGTACATCAATAGTTATCGGTCTGATTACATATGCGCATGTGTATGTGTTTGTGTGTGGGGGTCTTAGATAGATAGATAGATAGATAGATAGATAGATAGATAGATAGATAGATAGATAGATAGATAGATAGATAGATCACAAAATACATGTTCGCTGTGTGAAACAAATTGATAATTTCATGCATACACACACACATTTAACCACCACCTCTCTCTCTCAATATATATATATATATATATATATATATATATATGTATATATATATATATATATATTTATATATATATATATATATATATATATATATATATATATATATATATATATATATATATATATATATATATATGACATCATGAATCCCTATTTATTTGTTGTAACGGGCACAAATGTACATGAAATAAGAAACACAATTAAATATCCTTATTCAGTATATTTGTGTGCGTATGTGCCAGGGGGTGTGTACACGTGTACGTGTGTGTGTTTTAAAGAGTTCGCATGAAAATTATGTACATCCACATTTTATGAACTATTTTTTATCGTGTACCTAGATGTAAGAAAACCAAAATCCTTATATAGATTTACACATACACACACGCACACACACATACATATATATGTATATGTGTGTGTGTGTGTGTGTGTATATATATATATATATATGTGTGTCTGTGTGTGTGTGTATATATTCTTATTTTCTTATCACTTCATATATATATATATATATATATATATATATATATATATATATATATATATATATATATATATATATATATATATATATATATATATATATATATATATATATATATATATATATAATTTCTATTTAGTTGACATGTGGGAGTAAAATAAAGTTTTTGGTTCCATTGGAAATTAGAAAATACATTTTCGGTTACTCCTACAGCCTTCGTCTTTGATACTGAGTGATAACTGTTAATTTTCAAAGCCGTCCAGCGTTGATGATAGCAGTCCAAGAATCCCTTTAGTTGCAGCAACTGATAAACAAAAATGTATTGCCTTTAGCTCACGCCTTTCCCTCCTACGGTTCTCTCTATATCTCTATCCGGTCACATGACTCCAACTAGTTTCAAGCACCGACAATGGCTGCAAAAGCAGAGAACATTTTTGTGATTTACAGGGAAAAAAATCTGTTGTGTTCCTACATGTCAACTAAATAAAAAGCATACAATATCTTCGTTATCACTTATATATATATATATATATATATATATATATATATATATATATATATATATATATATGTGTGTGTGTGTGTGTGTGTGTGTGTGTGTGTGTGTGTATGTATGTATTTGCCGACTTCAAAAGCCATTTGCGTAAATGTGCAAAACCTAGTGTGCACCCGAATAATGTCACTGTAAACAAAACTGATCGGCTCTGCCAATTCTGTGGCAAAATTTGTCGCAGTTTGGCTGGCCTGAAGAGTCACCTGAAAATACATAGAATTTGAGGGGAGTGGGTGGGGGATGAGGACATGAAATAAAGGAGGTGGTCACGCTCGAAACTGAGAGGACAGCCACGATGTATGTATGTATGTTTAAACCAGAAACCCCTGATTTTTACCAAGAGACTTCGAAGTGGAGATAAAACTGATATTTAAAAGTTACGTAATGTTTTCATATAATATATATTCGACTCTCCCGTCGTATTCGACGTATGAGGGTCAAACAGATAATTTCCTAGGAACCGGCAGCCCGAAACCGACACATGTGATTTGATAGTGGTGAAGGTTTTATGCAGAACCATCCACACTTTTTGAAGAGCCGGATACAGAGACCTTGTGAGCTACGTGCCAAAAGGTCCCCAAACGACCCTACGCAGATTTTAAATTCAGAGTTGTCCTCCTTCCCGACCAGTTGCCATCCAAGGCTATAGAACCCAGTCTGTACTGCTATTTACCCATAGCTGTCGGGAAAAGAAGATGATTAATACCTTTCCCAAGCTTATTAGCAAGTAAGTGAATGTAATGGATATATATATATATATATATATATATATATATATATATATATATATATATATATATGTATGAATACATAAATAAAAAAGAAAGAACAAGAAGATATATAATCCTGTGTTCGTATTTTTATTTTTACAAAATTCGCTTGAGGATGATATGGAACTAATGTCTTTAATTTAATTACAAAATTAAATTCGGAGCTTTTAGCTTCCATTTTTGAAAGATGGTTAGAACTGTGTAGCGAAAAAACCATATTTTAAATCAATTAATTTATAATATATATATATATATATATATATATATATATCATAGGAAATGGATTAAATCCGACAAATATTTCGTATATTTTCTGTTTATACGTTATTTTTTATGGATACACTTATTTGAGTAAATGCTCTGTTCTTTAATTTAGATGCATTTACCGTCCTCAATGTTCGAAAAATTTCGTAGAAAATATGCGTTCTCCGAGAAGAATCGAACCTGTATCCTAAACGGAACAACCATTAAGCCGTTCAGCCACTGAGAACTTCCGGTTTAAAAGCAGTAATTCGAGCTTTACTTAACTGGAAGTTCTCTGTGGCTTAAACAGGCATAGTACGCCAGGCCTTATGGGAGTTCCTTATAGGATACAGGTCCGATTCCTGTCGGAAAACGCATAATTCCGACGAAATTAACCGAAATGTAATTAATTCTATTTTAATTAAAGAACAGAGCCTTTACTCGAATACGTGTATCCATAAAAAATTACTTATCAACAGAAAATATATTAAATATACAAAGGGTGTTCCAATAACTTGGACCGATTTTAAATGTGAATAAAATTTAAGGGTCTAATGATTTTTTCTTTTCCTTTCAGATTTGGCGGATATTTGGGCGATATTATTTTTCACACATAATTGCCATGACTTAAATAACATGATCCAATAGAGAATTAAATGAATTTTCACCAATAACACTGATTTATTTACTGCTGACTTTGATCCGTCTTAATGAAACACCCTTACATATAATCCGTCTTAATGATACACCCTAATATATGTGTGTTTGTGGTGAGGGCAGGGTGTGTATGTATTTTTTGTGTAGGGGTCTATATGCAGGCGTGAGTGTGTGTATATGTTTTTGTGGTGGGGTATCTGCATGCGTGTATGTGTATATTTGTGTGTGTGCGTGTGTTTCTGTGTGGGTGGGTGTATGTGGGTGATTATCTGCATGCATGAGTGCATATATATATATATGTGTTTGTGTGCCTGGGTGTGTGTATCTGCATGCCTGTATGCGCATATGCGTGCGTTTTTTAACTGTTTACCCCTCCTGTCAAGTTCCTTTCATTTTATTCTGTGCTTTCGTACTTGACGCACATATAAACCACAACGCAAAGAGTAATGCACAGAGAATCATTCAGCACATATTTAATCACATACACACACGCACACACACACACACATATTCACTTTGTTAGGTGCCTATATATAAATGCCGATTATCGTGGTCAGCCTCGTATATAAAAAAAAAGGTATATTTAGGCAGCAAATATTAATTCCCACAAGTTTTATTAAATTCAACTGATAAAGTCTGTTTAATTTTTATTGTACTTTTTTCCAATTTTCGAATAACGTTGTACAGATTGCTGCAAAATTAACAGCTTTTTATTTATTAACTTTTGTTGAACAGAAATAAATTTAAGAACATTTACAAATATTGTCACACTAGCAGCATGGCCCGGCGTTGCCCGTGCTTGATTCAAAAATCGTACGACTCATACAGCAATCGCTATCACTTGATTTAAAATATTTTTGCCCTTCCTTGCCTTTAAAGGAGTTCCCTTTGCCTTGCTGATGTTGCTACATGCCTTACTTCTAGCCTATCTCACACTGCGAATTTTTTCTAAGCTCTATACTAAACATTAAATCTGTTAGGAAAAAAGAACTAAACAAAATGAACACAAAACGATCAGCTTTAAAAAAGGACTCGTAACTGGAAAAACCGAATGAAAAAAAAGAATGTTAACAACAAATACTTTTTCACATCCAACCCAGTTCTGCAGAATCAGAATTAACGTTGAGTTTAAGCAAGCGAATGAGCCAATTGGAGTAAAGTGCCATGTAGATTTAAATTTTTCCCACTTGTGACGAATGCAGCTTTCAATTTTTTTGCATACTAGCATGCTAGTTAACATTCGTGTCAGTCAGCTGTTGGCTCTCACGCTGGCCAATAGAATCTCCCTGCCTATTCGTGGCAGCCAGCTATTGCCTCTCAGTCTAGCCAGTAGAAAATGACCGCAAACTACATGAAAACTGCCGTAGAAGCATGAAAAAATCGATTATTTTCCACTATCGATGGGATTTTGGAAATGCAAAGTCGGTGTTGGCCTTCCCACTAACTTGGAGCATGTGCATGTAAATTTTGGTGCAAATCCGTCGAAAACTGTGGCCCTGCATTCTTTATACACACACACACACACACACACACACACACACACATCCTGCCTTTTATAGATAGAAATCAAAACAACATTTAACTTGTTGAATATGCCTCTCTTCACGATCAATACATTGATGAACCCAAATCATTTGACACATTTCTACATTAATCTACAAATCATTTGACACATTTCTATATTAATTTCAGAAAATTTATCAGAACTTGTTTAAATTCAAAAATTGCTTTCGGTTTCAGCCGGTATGCAAGATTTTTCAATACACTCCACAAGAAAAAAGTTTGATAGTGTTAGATCTGGTGATCGTGATGGACACCTAATTTCTCCACGTTGTCCTATCCACCTAAGCTCTAAAAAAGGGGGCGTTACTTTTCCCGCACCCTGTATAGCGGTAGAGAAATTATGCATAATCTGTCCGAAGTTCATGTTTGTTCTTGTTTTGTTTAAGTACTTTCGACAGGATCAGTCATCATCAAGGACTATGTGCCATCAGTATCATAGACAAGATTCTGTTGGCTACATCTGGACATTTCTACAGCAATAATATTTTGAATCAGTCAAAAGTGAAGTCATGTGTAATTGTTAAAGGTAGCTTAACCAAACCGAAGAAAACAGGCATCAAAGATATATATATATATATATATATATATATATATATATATATATATATATATACGTACTACTATTATCATTATTTTGTACACCTGTCATTTTGCCTTCTCCTGTGGTGAAAGATAATTTATTTAATTGTTTATTTTGTATAATAATAGCTTCTAGGATTTTAAGTCTTTCCTTGCAGTGAGATTTGTATAGTGTTTTAGTATTATGCAATAATACTTATCTTATATTGATCATTGTATTTTGATTGTTTTATGTAATGATCAGTATGTGCCCAATAATACACATGATTAAATCACTCAAAATTATGGTATATTCACTTCTGAATTTCAACAATATCGACGTCAGAGTGTGTGATTTTGTGACTTTCTCCGAACGTGGATCTTCTCGCAAGTATATGAGAGCCTCTCTGTCTTTCCCCTTTTGGGTGGGGCGCTTATGTATCTCCCTGTTATCCGATTGTCCCACGTGTGCACATCCTTAGGGCATCTGTGTCGATAACCTGTTTGTATATCGGCTTAAGCCATTGGCATCCTTTGATGCTCGAATCGAAAGAATACTTTTTTATGCGCATGTTAGATATTTCATACACACTTCAAAATACCGTCTCCTGTGATATTTTATCTAATGTTGGTTGTTTATTTTGTATAAAAATAGCTACTAAGTGTTTGAGTTTTTCTTTGCAGTCGGTGTTCTACAGTATTTTGGTATTATCTACTAATATTTGTCTTATGTTAATAGTTGCATTTTGGATGTTTGTGATGCGATGATCGATATGTGTACGAGTGTGGCGCATGTGTAGCTATTGCAAGAATTTAATGCTGATTTTTGTCTATAATGGGAAGCTCATAAACAACATTGCTTTTACATAGGTGGGGAATTTTTTAGATCTTGAGTTATCCCATGTCAAAACAATCTCTTCTATGCAACATATATACCAGCACGTATCAATAAGAACTAAGCCAGCTATGTTATCGAGGAACCAATAAAATTGGACTTGACGAAATTTAGAAAAAATAATACAGGCAATCACCCTGATATAAACAAAAGAAACGCACCATTAACCTATTTTATCACAATTGATATATCCTAATTATAAACAGGATGAAAAGGTCATTAAAAATATAATTCACTTAACGATCCTAACAAACATCATAGATTCATCATTTAGTATAAAAAAAAGTTCAAAACATCGAAAAAAAATATAGTTTGTATACATATATCATTTGGTTTAAATTACTAGATGTTTCACCCGTGTATTTTTGTGATATTCATTACATTTTATAGCATAAATTCCTGCTGCGCGTTTTAGGTTGTTAATATTCTTTGTATTGTTAAATCTCTTATTGTTATTGAAATAATTGTGAAAATTCTAATGTTAAGCTTACATAAATTCTTTAAATTTGCAATTTTCATAGATTTGGTAGGTTAGATTATATGACTATTTTTATCTATTCATATTTATATTATTTAGATTTCGAATTGTGTGAATACCGTAAGCATTCCTCTTTATCTTATATATGAAATGATTAGGATATTGGATGGCACTAAAAGTTTTTTCAACTCATTTTTCTTCATCATGTAAATATTGAGGGCTACAAATTCAAAACGCTCACGATTATAAGCCGATAATTATTTTTATTATTTTAATTATTATAATTATTTTAGATCTTATTTTGTTATGGTAAGAATATGAGTTTATAAGGTCAATATTTATTGCTGTATTTTCAGCAGGCAGTTTTAGATGATTATCAGTACAATTGAACATGATATCAAGGTAGGGTAATGTAGTTTGTTTGTTTTTTCATAAGTGAATTTGATAGTCTGTTCGTTGTTGTTTGGTTTAATTATATGATCAAGTAATACTGTTTTGTGCGGATATATTAACAGAATATCATCAATATATTGGAAATATATTATTTTGGCAAAATAGTTTGGAATGAACCAGTTTCAAGAAAATCTAAGAAAAGATACACGAAAACACACGAAGAAACACGAAAACACACGAAGACACACGAAAACACACGAAAACACACGAAAACACAGCTAAGAACTGATCTCATCGGTGATCCGAATTGCCGTCTATAAAAATAATTGTCGTGTGTGAAATAACATTGGTTTGTAATGAGTCACTAAGTATTTTTATCTATTGTTAGAGAGAGGTTAACTTTTGATTGTACTACACGTTTTTTCATAGATCTACGCATTTATTAGCAGGTGCATTACTGTATAGCGATTTGATATCCAAACTAGATTTTATCTAACATATTCGTGCCTTTTAGCGTTTTGACAAAGTCACAGAAATGTTAAATATTTCAATGGCTTTTCCTAGAGTGTTAAGATGTTTGCTATGGCTTTCGATAATATATTGAGTGCACTGCCAATCTCAGAGTTGCACTGGAATATCTTCTTTGTGTTTTGGTAGCCCATAATTGGTAGTCCTAATTGATCTATGCCCAGAGTGATGTAATGTAAGACATCATGATAGGTATGTAGTAGTATGCCCAATATAATTATTCATTAATTTGGTTCGATTAGGAATGCAGTGCCTAAAGAATTATGCAAATTCATAAATATTTAATCTCTAACCATAGCTCAATTAGGAGTCATTTAAACACAAAACGGAAACCTACCAAAATACGCCCGCTACATATTCGTAGAAAATAAGACTATAAGAGCATCATCCACATATAAAAACGGTTTAAAATAACGGTAGCATTAGTAGTAGAAAAAGAAAAAGGCAACAATCAATGATATCAACCATAAACACAACCGTAACTCGAAAATGAAAAGAAAAATATTCCCACCACAAAAGATACATATATAAAAAAAAATCTATCTATTTAGTTAATATTTATTAAAAAAACATCCTTGATAATGGCGAATAAAATAATCGAAAGGCGCCCGAAGATATAGAACATTTGAACAGTTTTTACACACTTTATATTTAAAAAAGAAAACACTTATACTAACACAAGAAAAATTGAATAGAAACTTAATCGCTGTACCTTGTCAGTCGCCTTTAATGAAACCCGTATAAATGAAGGATTGCTGTCGAAATGCAATTTCCTTCCTATATATATATATATATATATATATATATATATATATATATATATATATACAGATCTGAAGATCTCCTTGTAGAGTGAAACTATCAATCACGATGTCATGTTGATTCTTACGACTACATTGTCTATATTTATAAATGCACTGTCTCTAATATTTGAACATTCTTCCTCTATGTCACTATGTAGCAATTTTTAAACAATATATATAAATATATATATGCGTGTGTGTGTATGTATGTATGTATGTAAACAACACCCAAATATATATATATATATATATATATATATATATATATATATAACCCGGTATTCAGTGCTTTTTACTCATTCTAATTCATTCTGAAAGTCTTTTTTTCTCCCTTGTGGCCAAATTGATATACTCATCCATTTTTATGTGACCCTTTCAACGTTGTTTTTCCCCTTATATTTCTAGATATTCCATTTTTTTTTTTATAATTATAAAGCTACCGTCAACGAGAGAAAGTTAAAAGTACAAATAAGATGAAAACAGTGAAACCGATATTGGAAACGGCACATTATCCTGATAAAAAAAAACACCCACACGCAAGATGGCAGCAACGTCGTTCATTGTTATGCTTCATGAAGAGGAAAGATTTGTTTCCGACAGCCATTGCTATTAGATTGGCAAGGCTTCTCGATTTATTCTCTATTTCTCCGGGCAGTGATATTGTTTCGTAGCTGCACACATAACTCTCCACGGAAAAAAAGGTAAAACGTGTGTCTCACAAAAGACAACACTCTTTTTTCTAGCTATGATAGCAATTTAAAATATAGAAAATATGTTGTCACATATGTAAGTGCCGTAATAAAAAAAAATTAGTCTTTACACACATTTGACATTTGCAACAAGTATCGCCTGACAATTATGCTTGAACCTCCGTTGGTTAGTTAATAAATGAAGCAGTGTGCGACATCATCAGACCAGAAAGAGTATCATTAGAAGACCCTAGAGCAGTGTTTTTTTTAAGCAACGGCACACCTAAGAGGAAATGAAAATATTAGGTTGGCCAGAAAGTCCTGACTCACTTAAGGAAGTGGAAAGAAAACAACAAAATTTATGGAGCAATAGCAACATTTATTCTTCAAAATAAAGTCCATCATTCTCAATGATCTTCTCCCAGCGATCAGCCAGCACCCGAATCTCTCCCAGATACCAGTCCGCCATCTTTGAATCAAATAACTGTAAAGAAGTTTTCTTCACTTCATAAGAAATGTTGAATCGCTGGTCTCGAGGGAACTGTACCACTGAGCGGAATTGGCCATAATCACCCAGAGACGCATCGGGACTAAATGGTGGATGTGAAAGAATCTCAACACCGGCCATCAGTTTGAAGTTCTTATCAGTTAACCTGTTGCCTCGCATTGTCTTGCTGAAACTTCTTCTGAACACGCGGTTTAGCTGCTGGGAATAAATTTAGCGTCGATGGCGCGGCTGTGCAGAACAAGTTCGAAATACTCCTTGGTAATTCCACCAGACAAAGATCAAGATTTGTTGTTTTCTTTCCGCCTCTTAAATGAGTCAGGACTTTCTGGCCAACCTAATATCACGGGATAAATAGGTAAGTTTTTAAAGGGTATACACTTAAATGTCATGAAATAAAACCATAGTTTGTTTTTTTTAAATGCATACACAACTATTACTTTGCTTCATTTCAATATTTCTTCTCAACTATTTATGCAACTTATTCATTTACTAGCAATAGAGCCCGGCGTTGCCCGGGGATATAACAGTAAGAGATAGATCAAGTATCGACCATCATAAAGACTGAAAAATAAAATTGACAAAGATTATTGTTTAAGGTTGACGGACACGCATGTCTTAATTAGTTTTTTTTTTTTTTTTTTTTTTTTTACGAATTGGTCAAACTCAAACTCAAACAAAAACTTTGTTTTCAGTCTCTACCGATTGAATAGAATTTTATTATAAACAACTGTCTTGTAAATGGAATTTTTAAAGCATTATGAACGTAAAAATAAAGAAAAAAATGTGCAAGACAATAAGAAACACTACATGCCAAAAAAAAGTGAAGTTTTGTTGAAATCGGTTGAAAAATGTAGGTAGCCTTTCTGTAATCTTTTAGTTTTACAATTTATGATTTTTATTTATTGAATACAGTAAAAAAATTGCATATTTTGCTTGTGGTGATTCATAATTAGAATTCTGATTTGAATATATTTTCCACTCGTTGTTTCTAATACAAAAAATATTAACTTTATTTGGGTTTATTAATTATGATCTAACAAATCTTATTCATTTAGTAGCCTTTCTGTAATAATAATCTTTTACAATTTAGGATTTTTACTTATTGAATACAGTAAAAAAAATTGAACATCCATGTGTATTTAAAGTAGTTTCCGGTTATTATTTTTAGTTAGGAGGACTTGTGTATGTTTAGATTTCATTATCTTTCCCTAAAGATAAAGAATTATCCGATGTTTGGATTCGTACAATCAGTAGAGATCGTTAGATTATTGCTTAAGGTTGACGGACACGCATGTCTTAATTAGTTTTTTTTTTTTTACGAATTGGTCAAACTCAAACAAAAACATTGTTTTCAATCGTTATGAGTCTCCCGATTGAATAGAATTTTATTATAAACAATTGTCTTGTAAATGGAATTTTTAAAGCATTCTGAATATTAAAAATAAAGAAAAACGTGTGCAAAAGAATAAGAAACACTACCTGCCAAAAAAAAAAGTGAATTTTTGTTTTATCGGCTGAAAAATGTAGGAAATCCGATCCCATATATAAAGGAGTACACACTCACAAACAACCTGGGTTTTTAACCCGATGTGAGTTGTCCCCCTTTCATTCACACGATGTCTCTTAATCGTGTTTTCAAATTGATTTTTGCAAAAAACAATTGTATTTTTCCCATTTTGGCGCTGTTAGAACCACCGCAAGGTAATTTTATGTAGTCCTGTGAAGTTTTGTTGAAATCGGTTGAAAAATGTAGGAAATCCGATCCAATATATAAACGTACAGACACACACACACACACACACACACACACACGCACACACACACACACACACACACACAATCTGCGTTTTATAATAAGTAAGATTATTTGTGTCTGGTGTTCTTTCTCGTTTTCTTCAATGTTTCGTAGAATGTGCGACAAGCAAACTTTCATTTCTTCTTCAGTTGAGCGTAGTCTTTCCCGCTTGCTATTTTTTATGCTATTTAGGGTTGAGAAGCCTAATTCACATAAATAAGAAGTATAAAATTGCAATAAAACTAATAAAGCCTTTTTAGCTATTGTGCGGTAAAAAGTTTAATACTTATTCATGTGTTCAAATACTATAGCTGTACCATTACTACGTCCACACATATATGGTATGCGGTGACAATATTTCACGATAAGAGGATCGCGCGGCACACTAGTGAGTCACGTGACGGCGGTTTGAGGATCACTGCCTTAGAGGCACCGTCAAGAAACAAAGTTGAAATGGTATGACCATGCCATGAGAGCCAATAATTTCCCCACTATCATCCTAAAAGTTACTATCTCCGGCAACAGAAGAGGCAGGCAGAGTTAAAAAAAAAAAAAAAAATAGATAATAACGCTGAGCTGACTGGAGGATCATTCACAGATACTCAGGCACTAGCACTCAACCAAGACATATAGAGGGAGCTGATCATGTTTTCAACTGCCCAGCGACGCCCCGATCATGGTTGTTTGATTGATTTCTATTTTTACAATATATTTTACAATATAAGTTTGCGGGGAATGAATATTACATTAACAATTCTTTCTTTTTTTTTTTCTTTTTTTTTTTTTTTTTTTGAGAATTACGATGATTTTTCGATATACAAGTTCTACTATTTAACTCAGTCATGAGCATAAATGATGACGACGACGACGACGACGACGATGATGATGATGATGATGATGATGATGATGATGATTCTATTGACATTTGGTACCGGTAGAAAGGTATTTTAAAATGTAATCTAAAGACATAAATGACATCTCAGTTGATTAAAGAGAGCATTGTCCGGGGTATGACGATAAACTACATCCGGCAGCAAGACCCCTGATGGGAAGATTGGAGGTTTTGAGGAGCGTGGAACCGCCACATAATTGCTGCTGTTTCCAGGTCCACCCTGGCCTGGGGGTAGTAGCACCGGTTAGGGTTCCAGCTATGGGCAAATAGTTAATCCCACACAAAAAATAAACAGTCCATTTTTATAATAAAATCACCAACAATACATTTTTATAGCAAAATGACAATCAATGCAACACCAAAATAATATAAAAATAATTTTTATAGTAAAGTTATCAACATTATATTTTATAATCTACAAAATGTATATCTAAAAAAACATATCTTTACTCTTATTATGTTAAAATTTCTGTAGTTGAAAGCATAAAATTACGGACAAAATATTTAGATTAAATAACGCATACAAGTTGATATGACAGCATACAAAATCAAAGAAACAAAATGAAAGAAATCTTCCATGTATAATATCCTACAGTTTCTCAAAGATCTAACTGTATTTCAAAATACCACCGTCTCTCGCAGTCATGTTCACACAAACATGTATGTGCACAAAAACTGAGTATCATCTACCATGTATTCGATTGTGAAAGCAGAATAACGTATATCATTATTCTATTGCTTCAAAGCTACCAGGAAAATAAATTTCGGCATTAAACGACCCATAAGGAGTTGATATTCCGTTAAACAAACAAATCCAAAATGAAATTAAGCAAAAATGAATCACATTATATGTTTGAATATTATTTCCTCGCTATAAGATCATTGCAAAAGTTTGTTCCAGATTTTCATTGTTAATATAAAATAATCGTAACTTGACCCTGGATTTTGGTTTTGGAACCGATTTTTGGTGTGTTCGATATTGTAATCTTGCAAGTCAATCTTTGTTGAATGTTGAGATTTCGTCCACAAATAAATGCTTTAAAAATAGAGAATGAAAATTTGAGACGGGGATGGCTAGAAGCCCCGCAAGTTTTTAAAAAAAAGGGTGGATGGAAATTATTGTAAAACCAACAGCCATTTAGTACAATGTGGTAGACTGTTCTCCATAGCTATGTATGCAGCCAGTGCTTCGATGACATGGTATCACTCGGTGGAGGGCTGCCTAGAGTGAAGTCAACATTCAGGGCGATGGTTTACCACATCGGAATCAAAATCTACGTGGCCATGATGAAGATGAGTCTTCAATTTGGAGGACATTAGTTAGTTGTGGTTTGATCGAGAGCGGGATGGGCTACGCCAGGTCTTCTTGTCCGGGACGCTACGCATGAATGAACGCCTCTCTGGCTTTCAAACCGTATATGTGGAGAGAAATGGTCAAGCGCACAGCTGCGCAGTGACCACACCTGGTCAAGGGACTGATAATGATGATAATGTCCACAATCAAGTAGGCTGTGTGCGGTTGCATGGAATTTAGTGAGATCTTTAATACGTCCAACATATGCTCAAAGGGGATTTGGTGCGCACAGTATCTGTATGTTATCCCAATGTTCCTGAAACTAGTTTCCTGTCACTCGTGCTCGATAGAGGCATGCCTTTTCTTGTTGCAAAACGGCATCATTTGCTTGAAAAATGGTAAACATGGGCGGAGCTGATGATCTGCAACAAGATGTCAGACATGTTAAGAAAGTCTCAATGTATACTCGTATTTCTTGTGAAATCCAAAATAAGTATCACAAGCTATCACCATTATGACAAACTGGATCAATAGATTCACTCTGTCTCCTCTTCTCTCGGCAACAACTATGTACAACTAGAATGTTTTTGCAACACGCTGACGTCTGTTGAAATCCTATTAGTACTGTAGAAATTCAGTACTGTAGAAATTTAATACTGTAGAAATTTAATACTGTAGAAATTTAGTACTGTAGACATTTAGTACTATAGACATTTAGTACTGTAGAAATTTAATACTGTAGAAATTTAATACTGTAGAAATTATTGCTAACATTTTGTCGTGACTTTTACACTCTACGTTTTGTTCAATAAAAACGTTTACTTTTTCAGAAAAAATAATGAAAATTTATTGTACGAAGCAACACACCCAAGTAAAGCCAACTGTACTTTGTACCCACTTATCTGTTTACATTTCTCCCCCAAATTTGGTTTCGATTCGTAAATGTATGGCTATTTTAGTGGGCATGACGTACGGACTAACGGAAGTCACAGAATTTTATATATAGATAGATGCAATGGCCAGATTCTCTAACACAGGTGAGGCGCAGTAACCAATACTGTGGACTCAACAATATATTATGTGAATTTAAATCGAGTCGGAAGATACTTTCTGATTTAAAATTGTTTGCTCTGGTTATCGAAGATTTAAAAGATTTAAATACAGTGCGATGGTAAATAGTCATCATTTTATATTTCTAATTTCGCGCATGCGCGTTGTTTGTCTTTTATTTTGTCGACTGCACAGTATAGTGGGCTCAGTTGTGCACCGTCTGCGAGAAAAAGAGCAGCATGATGCAAATTTAGAAATTTTGAAACGGCAGTGGAAGCCCCAATACGAACATTTCAGAGTATTTGGGTGTCAATCTGAGGTCAGTGCAGAGGATTCGAAAGGAGTTGGGTGAGTTCAATGGTGATTACGAAGTTGTTTGGCGTCGTCACTAGTGATGGCGACGTTATGCATCCATTCGTCTTCCCGCAGGGACTTACACAACATGGAGGACTACATCGTCCCTTGAGGAGGTAGTGCTGACCTGGGTCATGAGGGTGGCTACTGGAAGATCCTATGTCTGACACAGGACTCTGCAGCATGTCATACAAGCAGGACAACCCAGTCAAGACTGTCAAACAATTTCTGCGACCACATCACCCTTTATATCTGGCCACATAACTCCCCAGACTGCAACTCACTGTGGGGCGCAATTGATCTAGAGATCAACAAAAATTCTTGTAATTACCAAAGATTAACTTAAGGCAAGGCTTATGGCATCATTCATTAACTTAAACAAGGAGAAAAAAAGGTGCAGGAGATTCCGAAGTTGTCTGGAGGTCGTGGTTAAAGCCAATGGCGATTTTCTTGAATAACATTAGCCTTTAGTGTTTCAAGATATTTTCTGCGATTTTAGTAAATATATCTGTTAAAATGATATGTCAGTGTTATTATTTTCCTTTGCGTAATTTAGACAATTTATCCATCGTACCCTGTATATTTGCTAAAAATCAACAAAGATTGCATAAACATACTAATATAATAAAAAAATGTCGCCTTATTTGCCAACCTATATCAGATCCGTGATTTACAAAGTTATTTAAGCGTTCTATGGTTCACAACTTCTTCCATGTGTCTTTCCCTTCAGGACATGGACACCCATCGCTCTCCACAACTTCTTGTCGTTTTTACGCTTTAGTAATATTTGTCATTTTTATTATATCTCTTAATCCCTGTTCAGCCAACCAACTGTCCCAAGATCATTCGGTAGGCTAGGCGTTGTTTTCCTCTGCCTCTCTTGCCTTCCATATGTCCTGTGGGTGTTTCTAATCCCTCTTTCTTCATTATGATCCTTAGACGTTTCATCTCCCTCTTTTTATGTTACTTATATGCGTCCTTTTTTGTTTCCATTTTCTCTAAAACTTAGTCGTTGCTCAGATTATATTCTCAGTATTATTCTATAGTACCATATTTCTGTTGCCTCAAGTTTCTTCTTTATATGTGATGAGAGCGTCTGTCATATAGCAATACTGATAATTCTAATAATAATAATAATAATTCAGTACATTTTTTGTTGTTGTTTCCAATGAAATTTCACTGTTTTTTAATACTTTGCTTAATTTTTGAAAGTTATATTTCGTTAACATTTATAAAGAAAGTTTATATGGATTTATCTTATTTATAAAGAAAGTTATATTTCGCCATTTTTTTTTTCGTTTCTTTTAAATACTAAATTTTTTTAAAGTTCTATTTCGCTAACAGGGGCACGAATAGTTAGAACGTTCTCATTCTGACCATGAGACCTGGGTTCGAATTTTACCATGGTCAATTTGTCAGGAAGGAATCTTCCTGGTGTTATCGGACCGGAGAAAGTGCAGAAAATCATAACGCGGGTTGACCCAAGCCTTGTGAGTGAAAATGAGTAGACTGAATCCTTAGGTCGATAGCTGTGGCCTAGTTGATCACGCTAGATAACACGCTCTTTCCCAGAAACTGTATCTAAGGTCAACTCAGCATAGTTGCAGTATAAATCACAGGAGGGCTCCGTGGGTGTTGAATAAACACAAATACAGATCTCCACGAATACGAATGGCCAGCTATACATATTTCGCTATCCCAGTGCAACTTCGGATTCCAGTGTCGCACTTTCCTTCCTCTGTTAAAAAAATCTTCCTAGATATTTAAATTTTTAGGCTTGTTTAATTTTCGTATCTCCAATTTTGAATTCACTTGTTGTGCAGTTTGTTTTGCTGACAACCATTAATTCTGTCTTCTTAGGGTTAATATTTAGTCCTTTCTTCTCGCTTTTCTTTATTAACATCTATAGGAGTTCCTCTAGTTTCCTTTCTGTCACTGCTGCCAACACTGTGACATCTGCATATCCTATGTTGTTAAGACTGTGTCCGTTAATAATGAATCCCTGTAGGACATTTAATTCTAGACGGATTGCTTCTCTGGAAAAAGAACAACTCCGTTCATTTTTATTTTTTTTTTGTTAAACGCTATCTCATTTCAGGATGTAGGTCCTCATGGTTCACCACAGCGTTCCGTTTCTTTATTGTCTGTGAGTTTCTATTATTTCTTGAGACAGTGGAATATTTTTCCCTCTTCGCGATTTTGAAATTCAAAATTTTATTTCTCCTAACGCTTCATAATGCACAAAGGCTCAAGTCTACGCTGCTATTAAAGCCATAGCTGGATGAAAGAAATATGGATTCACACTTTTTCCAAGTGCATTTTTGTGAAAGTGAAGAGAGAAGGCGGGAATTTGAATTCGGCGTGCCGACTTCACTGACCGGGCCAATCATCGTTGAGGTTCCTACACATCTGTCATCTAAGTCAAATAACCGTCCATGTTGTGCTTCAGTATACAGCTCGGTAATAATCTCATAACTCTGGATATATTTACACGTACTTGAAAACCTGAATGGAAGTCTTTACGCCTGCAAATTTTACGGGTACCGCTATTATTTTTTCTGCGAAATTAAATGCTGTGTTTTCCCGTTACATTCTCCACCATTTTCAATCCAGATATGCAATTCTTTTAGTCTGGTTGATAGCCGAAAGCTAAAGATATTTGACTTCATTTCTATTTATTCCATAGATGACTGGGTAAGAAACGCATTCATGCTCTTCCTAAGGATATTAACGCTATATTTCCATTTACCACATTGTTTACAGTTAGTCAGCTCACACCTCCCGCATTGAAAATGCTAATTGTAACGCTTATATTAGCCGTTTCCTTATAAGGAAACATTCGTTATTCATTGATCGAGCAGCTTGCTATAGTTTCGGCTGAAATTTATAAAATCTCGAGTCCAGTAATTGTTATATATCTTTCCAGTACTGATGGTGTTTTCCTTCCTAACCTTTTATTTGAAGTAGTGTGACATGTCATTATCTTGATTATGTCATTATTTTCTCTTCAAGTAATTATGATATCCATTTTAGTTGTTCCTGCTGTTTAAAGTACTCAAGTGAAACGGTTTCTGTTAACTGGTATAGATCTTTCTTTTTTTTTTATCTAGCGCCAGTCAACAAGGTTGGAAGAAGTGTGATCTTCAACAACACTCTTAGGCTTCGCTCGATAAAACGCATTTTTGATCATTAATCTGAGAAAGCGTTTATATACAACTGGCGGTTTAGATATTTCTGAACTGGTTCGCCGCCATATATGATATCCATATGAAAGACTTGACTTCTAGCGTAGCCTGTTCTATGTTCATTTTTCTTATCTCTGGTTTTAAATTTGGTAGAATTGCTCCATGGTAATTGTAACGGTAATATTAACCATTTCCTTGTGAGGCAACATTCAGCAGTGCTACTAAATTTTTTGTACTATAACTGCGTGAACTAGCAAAAGAAGTTCCATTTTTCTATGAAAATGCCTTAACCAAATGTTCTTACCTTATCTAAAAGTGTTTCTAAATTTTTCCTGAATGTTTGATGTTTCTGAAGCGATCAGTTTGTAACTAATGCGTTGATAAGATGATTAGTTTATATCGAAAGATGTGAGTCTAGAGATTATAAGTAATACAGGTCTTTTCATTTGAACAGGTATGTCCTTATGTTCTTTTAATGTTATTTTTTATGCCATGTCTATTTAAGATGTAAACGAACATGATATTTCAAATAATTCTTTTTTATTATTTGTGAATTATCACGACTTCGGAAAGAGAATATACTGTTGTCCTATTCCCTTGTCCAGATTTCTGATGCTAAAAACCACGAAGTACGAGGCCGGAGAACCACTCAATGAAATGGTAATAAAGAATACTGCGTGTGATATGAATGAAGGAGTTGGTAGGAAGTCAAGGTTATGGGGATAAGATGAACACATAACGAGTGATGCTTTAGAGGATAAGATTGTAATGTTCAGAGAAACACCCACGCGAGAACATGTTACACAAAAGTTATTGGGCTAAAAGCTGTCTGATTGGAACATTTTCCATACATTTAAAATACTGCGGAAATAAAGGTGATTCGACTCCGGAGAAATAGTATGGCGTGTCCTCGCTGTGAAGGTCTGAACTAGTGGATCTAAAGAATGGAACTTATTTGAACATGTGTCATGGAAACAGTTATAGAGTAAAGATATTGCGCCGGTGGGAAAGAGCCTGCAGAGTGTGGAATGAGTCCCCCCCCAAAAAAAACAAATAAAGCCTTTCGAAATCTATCAAGACTAGATAGTGGGAGTTGTCTTTTCCTAGATTGGTTGCCACCCGAGGCTAGAAAGCCTTATCTACATTTCTCTTTAACCCGTAGCCAGTGGGAAAAGAAAAAGGATCCTTGACTTTTCATAAAGACAATAGTACGTAAGCGAACGCAATAGACAATGCCAGGGTTTGAAACCTTCTCGATGGTTCCGCTTTACTTTCTGGCAACTCTTACATTACATACACAGTTTCTTTTTGGATTTTTTAAATTATTTTACCCCAAGCAAACTACTAAGACACAAGTGGTTACCGAGTGCGAAAAAATGTGAGAAAAAGAAAAACGTTATCTATGAGATACAACAATAAATTAAAAAGGAAAAACATAACGATTGACATTGCATTTAAATTTTTGAAGGTCAAATTTGACGGAATACAAGTGACCAGAAGATCCCTCCACAAGCGAGAAGTGCGAGAGAGAAAACTATTAGCATAGAACTGATGGCTACATCTTGCTATTTCAGCTGTAAAATGATGAAACCTAACGGCTAATCTAGTACAACGCTTAAATTCATAAAGTTAAGGTAACAAAGAGGAAAGTAATATTTATTTTGTTTTAATAAAAAATGTGGCACAAGGCCAAAGAGGAAAGTTTATCAGGACAATTACGATGAAATCATTTATAAAAAAAAAAAAAACACAGCGATGCTACATTAAGTCGGCGGTAAAGTGACTGAATGTTTCGACCGTTTTACTCACAGGACTTCTTCAAATGTCTGCCGTGACGAATAAGATCTGAATAGAAAGACATGTAATAAGAATTTTAATCTAATTTGACTAATAATATTAATTTAATAATTCTGAATATTAATTTAATAATTCAGTAATAGATATCAGCATGGAAATCGGAATCGACGATCCGAGTTCAAATACCGGTCTAGTCGGATGCGTTCACTTTCGCACAGGTGTCTTTGTGAAAAGCATAAATTCGCTTATTCACACAGCTATGGATTAAAATGCCAGCTGGGCTATGTTCTTTCGCCTTAGATGGCAACCACTCTAAAAGAAGGAATATTCTGAATGCTAATCTATGGAGTAGGCAAAAGGAAAATATTCGATTTTACACCAAAAATATTCTAGAAATTCATAGATAATAAGAAAAAAGAAATTGTGGTGTGACCGGCTACGTCATGGAGGAACATGGAAATTTAATAATACATATAATTTAATAATGTATCAATTTCATACAGGGGACTTCAAAATTAGGTATACTGTAGGTAAATCTATACAATATGTAAAAACTAGCTAATCACTACCATACGTTTTGTGCACACGATTTGTTATTCATTACTGTATACCTACTTTTTATAAATAATTAATAGTCTAGAAAAAACATGAGGAGAGACATGGTGTTGCCCCAATGGGGAGGGCCTGCTAGCTTTGAAAATCAGTATTCCAGATCTTAGACTTTACCCGGGAAAATCACGAAAATCGATCACTGGCACCAAAGGGAAATATGCAAGTACGTAAACTTCCAGAGTTCATATTTCCAAGTGTCATCATCAAAATTATTTTTGTAATGCACTTGATATTTTGTTTGCCGTTTGCATTTTCAAGCTTTATGACACTTTTGAAGTGTTGCGGTGAATTCTAAACAAAAATTCCTTTGTGTGTGTGTGTTTTTTTTTATTATCATTATTTCTCAGTTAAATCAATATATTAAGTAAAGAAGGCAAACGAAAGCATTTATTCGTAGACACACTTTGGGAATGTATTAAATTTTTTTATGTATCATTCGATATGAATTATTTCACTGTACTTAAATAAACACTCCCCCCCACACATATATATATATACATATGTACATACATACATACATATATATATATATATATATATATATATATATATATATATATATAAATATGTATGTATTATATATTATATATTTATTTATATATTTATATATGTGTTAACAAAAATATTTATATATATATATATATATACATACATACATATATATATGCACACGTAGTTTTACCACGTTTAAATTTATATATATATATATATGTGTGTGTGTGTGTGTGTGTGTGTGTGTGTGTGTGTGTGTGTGTGTGTGTGTGTGTGTGTGTATGTATGTATGTATGTATGTATGTACGCGTGGCGATCTTCTGACGACACGTGCTTTTCCGTTTGGGGTATCTAATGACAAGCAAAGCCCATCTTAGAGAAGAAGTGTTGACTACTTAAAATATTAAGTCACTTTTTTTTCGCATTTTTATCACATTTTTTTCTTGTCGATTATATCTTACAAAGAATTATATTCCATTTGAAAATAATGTTTTTAGCGCTGGAAATAACAATGAAGCCCCAGCAAGTGTAAGACGGTTAGAAAACAAGAGAATTAATATTGACATCCATCGTAATAATATTTCAAAGAAAAAAAGAAAAAAAGTCACTTCATGTAAATTTACATTTTTATAAGTAAATTCAATTTATTTGTGATGTAGTCAGTTTATGAATGTCAAAGAAGTTGTTGTCTTCGTTATGACTGAGAGAAAAGCTTAATGACGCAAAGACAAAGAATTCTTTATTGATATTTTTTCCCTTCCACCTATCATCAGCACTAATAATTACATT
Source organism: Acanthosepion pharaonis (assembly GCA_903632075.3). Taxonomy (NCBI): domain Eukaryota; kingdom Metazoa; phylum Mollusca; class Cephalopoda; order Sepiida; family Sepiidae; genus Acanthosepion; species Acanthosepion pharaonis. Next base: position 625,082 of record CAHIKZ030000065.1, on the reverse strand, counting down.
CATTCTAAAGTCAATAGCGTTTTAATGAGAGGAAGAACAAAAGGAATCTGTACTGAATAATGGAAAACGCAAATAATAAAAGGACTCATATAGATGGTTTTAAAATTTGGAAACAATCCTTTGTGTAATCTGACATTATGTTGGAGATTTTTGTTTACAAGGGTAGGCATGGCAATAATAATAATAATAATAATAATAATAATAATAATAATAATAATAATAATAATAAAGAGCTGTCAAATTATAAGGACCTGCCAATGGAAGTAACAAAAATGTGGAAACTTAAAACTACGATTATCTCTGTTGTGATAGGGTCATTGGGTATGATAATGTAGGGTGCAGAAAATCATGTTAGTAAAATTCTTAGACACGCCAGCATCTCAGAGCTAGAAAAGTTTACTTTATGCTGAACTGGACATATCCGCAAATCCCTCTCCATCTAAACGAAACGTCTCAAATGTGGGGAGATAACTCACCTACATCTCCGATTTTTACTCTCAGCGCTAAACGGGCATTTGGTAATTAGACACTTAAAATTACTCTCTGATGTCACACACAACAACAACAACAGCAACAACAATAATAATAATATACCTCTGGAATTTCAGCGTCAGAACGATAAGGAAATCTAGTCAAATCTACCAGAAAAAATCATGTTCAAAACACATTTTCTGATTGATGTTGAAAAAATACTGTTGTGGTAGGATCCACTTAATTTGCATAGTGGAGTACCGACCATATAAATATGGTTGGTACCGGGAAGAGAGGGAGGAATCAAGAGATTCAACCAGAGACTCTGCCCGACTGCGACTCAGTCAACACATTCTCCAGGAACGGTCTTACCAGGAATATACAAAAGACTATATGTAAATATTGTGTACGCTTTCTTGTTTCAATACATTTTGTTCTAAGTACATTTTGTGTTGCATTATTATTCCATGCATTAGTCAAGGACAAATCCAAGGACCTCTGGCTAGAAACCAATAGAATGTGGTATCTCAAGACGACACCATTATCTGTCGTTGTTGTTGATGGGGCCCTGGGAATGGAAGCAAACAAGTAGCTGAATCAGATCCCTGCTAACCCTGAAATATGTGAATTCCAAAACAATAGAAACTATAATAATAATATAATATTAGCTATAAACACTTTGGTTGTCCTTCCGGTGCAGTTTCAACATCGCTAACTGCACCGTAACAGATATTAAGCAAATGGATGTCAAAAGGAAGAAAGTTTCTCACTTGCCGCCCTATGCATCATCCTATGGCCGATGTTGATGGCCTGTATGTGTCCAGTTCCGAAGTCTTACAAAAGTACAACAATAGGTCTTCAAAGATATCTCAAAGCTACAGAAGACTGGATGATGATCGGTGAACCAATGAACATGAAAGAAATAAAAACTATAAAGGAAGCCAACTAATTCAAAATTGAATTTCCAGTGAATGTAGAAGAGCAAGTAAACCATAAGAGAACTACTGCAGCGACAAAGAAGCTAGAAAAGAAAGTCAAATAAATATAATTGGCCAAATGTAGCAACGATACCAAGAAAAAACATTTTTATGGCCAATAATCTACTTGTGCCAAACGATTTGATGTAAAACGCTATATCCATCAGTGGCTATGTAGTACAAGATTAATAACTGAAACTGATGGTTTTTATTCTTGCAGCACACAACCAATAATTGCTAACTAGAAATTACCAAGTCAACATACTAAAGAAGAATTGTATTAAAACGAAATTCAGATTTTGTGATTGATATCCAGAATGAATTGACCATATATTATCAGATTGCACGGTATTAGCTTCCGACGAATATAAACTCAGCATGACATATGGGGCCAATATCTGCAGTGGAAAATCTGCAAATTTTACGGGAAGAAATCTACAAGTAAGGCATAGAAACTACAAGAAAACTATAAAAAAAAAGTTTTTTTACTCAACAAATTAGTTTTCAGCAACTAATGTTGAGTCATCATGCTTGAAAATCGCTTAGTTGAATTGCTCAGTGGAATTGAAAATTTCTCAATGGCTATTGAAAATGCTCAGTGGAAAAGTGTCATGTTGTCATTTCTGACCTTAGGTCTCTCGTTGGGATCCGGCAAGAAATGTGTATACAACAGATATCAATTGAAATAATAATAATAATAATAATAATAATAATAATAATAAAACAGTATAACGGGATAAAAATATCGGCAAACTGATATGAAGAACAAACTGTATCTGTAATTGAAGAAGATGTTACCTTCCACTGGGACTTTTCTAATAATACAGATCAAACAATACAAGCAAATCGCCCAGAGTCTTCTAAAGACATAGGACCTGTAATAATTTTATGTGACTTTACAATACACCCAGAGAGAGCAATTAAAGCTAATCACCCAGACATAGTGACCAAAGGCCACAAGAACAGAATGTGCTTTCTTATTGCCAGGACAATTCTGCAGACTTCTGTAGCTTTGAATATCTTCAAAAAATTATCAAAATACAAAGATCTTGAAGTGGAAACCTAAAAAATGTGGCACATGAAGACATCAATAATTTCAGTTGTGTTTCGAGCAGCTCATGCCTTAAAGAGATACAAAAAATGTTCTCACAAGTCCAGCTCACATCTTAGAAAGGGCTTTATCAATGTAAAATCTGTTTGCTCTCACGTAAAGAAATTTTTAGTGAAAATGCCATGATGCCATTTCTGACCTTAGGTCCATCATTGGGACCAGGAAGGAAATGAGTACACAACAGAAAATAATGGAAATGATAATAATAATAATAATAATAATAATAATAATAATAATAATAATAATAATCTGTGTCAAAGAAGATGAAAGACTTAAGAAACTGTATTTAGTAATAAAGAAAGCCAACAAATTCAAAATAGAATTTCTAATGGGTGAAGAACTGCAAGTAAAACATATTACACCTACTGCAGTGGCAAAAAGCTTTTTAAAAAAAGTCTTATTCTTGCTGCAAATTACCAATGCTTACTAACTAGAAATTACCAAGCACAAATACTGAACAACTGTGTTAAACCAAATTGCAGATTCTGTGATAAATATCCAGAAACAATCGACCATCTTGAATCAAGTTGCACGGTATTGACGCCCACTGAATATAAACCCCGGCATGACAGAGTAGGCCAGTAGCTGCACTGAAAAATACGCAACTTTTATGGAAAGGAAACTGCAAGAAATTAATATGAACACCACCCAGACCCTGTTACGTAGATTGAACCTGTAACAATTTTATGCGGCTAAACAAGACACAAAGAGAGAATAATCAATGCTAATCGCTCAAACATCGTGATCAGAGACCAAAAAAACAAAATTTGCCTTCTTATTGACATGGCAGTCCCTGCAGATTGTAATGTATTTGAAGATCATTAAAAAAAAAAGCTATCAAAATACAAGAACATTGAAATAGAAATCTCAAAAATTTGGCACATGAGGACATCATCAATTCCAGTCGTTATTGAAGGTCTAGGATAGATTTGAAAAAGTTTTAATAGACTTATTGGATTACAGGTGATCTAAACCTTAAAGAAATAATGAAAATTCTGCTCAGAAATACACCCCTCACCTTACGAAGTGCATTATCTATATAAGATGTGTGTGATTTTAGTTTTTCTTTTTCTTTTTTTTTTCTTTTTTTTCTCAAAAAATGCTTAGTGGAAAATGTCATATTGCTATTTCTGACCTTAGGTCTATGGTTGGGACCCGGAAAGAAATGGGTATACACCAAACGAAATAATAATAATGATAAATTTTACTCAACAGAATACAGCTTTCAGCTACAAATGTTGAGTCATCATGCTTGAAAATCGCTTAGTTTAATTGCCCAGTGGAATTGAAAATTTCTCAGTGGCTATTGAAAATGCTCAGTGTAAAAATGTCATGTTGCCATTTCTGACCTTAGGTCTCTGGTTGGGACCCGGTAGGAAATGTGTATACAACAGAAATCAGTTGAAATAATAATAATTATGGTCCGGTTCCTTGTACCACGGTGATAGTCCAAGGTAGAACCAATAAAGTACTCGAAGGCGGATATGGAATAACACAGATATATTACAAACAGGAGTATATACAGAGAGATAGAAAAGTGTTAGTACGAACAATCAGGTTTAGTAGTAATTGTCTGAACGCGACTCTGTTTCCGACTGCCTCTGACTCGACTGACTGACTCGCTCTGACTGACTGACAGACTCCTGACGGATCACACTCCAGCCTTCAAACTGAACGGTATTTAGTCACACACCCCCACGAGGGCATCATGTGGCACAAGGCCAATGCGGGATCTCCTAGCCCGTGGGCTCGGCCAAAAATATGCCCTTTGAACCCGTATAAACGGGTTAAGGGTCCGTTTACCTCCCCGAAAGAGACTCCGTCCTTCGGCGTAGCCTCGTTCGGGTTCCTCCCCGCCTGAAGGCAGAGAGTTCAACCGATCAGCCGGTCAGCCGGTCGCCCAACTTCGAACTGAACTCCCTGCTTCCTCTTGAGGCGCAGTATTTATTACGTACGGGGTAGTCCATTATGTTATTATGGGTAAGGTTCCATAACAATAATAATAATAATAATAATAATAATAATAATAATTGTATGTAACAATTTTATAGGAATTTACAATACACACAGAGAGAACAATCCCGCAAAAAGAGAATGTACTTTTTTTATTGACGTGGCAGTCCCTGCAGAATGTATCTTTGAAGATCTTCAAAAAACTATCAAAATGCAAGAACATGGAAATCTTAAAATTATGGCACATGAGGATATCAATAATTCCAGTCGTGGTTGGAGCTCTCGGATTAATCTCTGTAAAGAGCGCATAATCTTGGTTTTTTTTTTTAGTTTTTTTTTTTTACAAAACTGACCAGTGGAAAATGTCATGGCGCCATTTTTGACATTAAGTCTCTTGTTGGAACGCGGAAGGATATGTGTACACAAGAGAAATGAAAGGAAATAATAATAATAATAATAATAATAATAATAATAATAATGAAAAACAGGTGCTATTCATAATGTTCGCATTGACGATATTCTTCACATGATGCAAGTAATACTGGTTTTGTTTAAAATACCTTTAGGCAAGGTTTACTTGGTATTCGGTCAAAGAACTTGATAGCTTTTCTATCGAATTTTCTGATCACTACTGTAGTAGTAGTAGTCGTAGTAGGTTTCATAATTAAAAATTATTATTATTATTATTATTATTGTTGTTGTTGTTGTTGTTATGTGCCGTCAAAGATTACGATAATTATTAGATTTTAATAGTGATATTTAAATAAGTTCTGTTATAACTATTTCTTTTGCCTCTCTTCTGAGATTTCTTACATCTCTGCCACCTACACTCTTCAAACATTTAAATGCCATGTCAATCATCATCATCTGTCTTTCTCATTTCTATTGTTTTACTGTCCTTTCTCCTCACTACAGTCTTCTCATTCCCTTTCACTCCTGGTAACTCCTTACGTCTTAGAGGCATTATCGTCTTGCCTGGGGGTTAATGATATAAAAAGTTCATTGAATATTCCATGTTATATATATTACATATTTTCGCGTGTCAAAGGAAATAACGCAATTTTAAAACTGATTGAATCAATTTTCAATAAATGAATATGATTTATTTGAACTTTTTTTGCATTTTTTTTTTTTTTTGTAATCAACATGTAATGATTCAAAGTAAGAGAGTAATGTAACAATTAAAAAAGAACTAAATACTTGGATATGGCCAACGAAACGTAATTTGGAAACTCGTTGCTAGGAATGCATTAACAACGGGCTCTGATATCGAAATACCTTCTTCTCAAAGAAGTTGATTGCTAAGAATAAGGAATCTTACCCATCTGGAATCAAATTGGCGTCATAAGCCTGCCAGACACTCATCAGAAATTTTATTATACATGGATGCACAGGAATTTTTTGTATTTTTCTGCTTACTATTTTTTTTCTCATATGAATAAGAGGAAAGCGTTTTGTTTCAATTACATTAATAGAAACTCGTCAGTTGCAAAAGATATCCACTAATAGGTATCCTCTATCTTTTCTGTCTTTCATTCATATATTGTCGTTCGCATCAAAATTATCTTTCTTTTTTCTCCCATTACAGTCACTGATGTCATGTTTTCTACTTTCACTTTCACTTTCATTTTTATTTTAATCTTTTTTTGTCTCTTTACTATTCGTGCTTTTTTATTGCCTCATACTAGGTGTCTCGTTTTTTAATTCATTTATCTTTCTTTTGACTTTTAATTCATTTTCTTATTTGCCTATTGCTTTGCCTTTTCAGGTCTTTCTTTCTTCCTTCTTTCTTTCTTCATATATTACTTTCACCTATTGCATCTATTCTATTTTCACTTTCTCTTTCAATACATTTTACTCTTTTCCCTCTTTACGACTTATTTTCTCATTATCCGTCTCTATCGTTTTTAGTTTTTTTTTTTTTTCATTTTTATTTTTTATTTCATTTCGCTTTCTCTAGTAGCCTTACATTGGTTTTCTTACTTGGCAATTGTTTTTTGTTTTTTAATTTTTCTTTCTCCATATTTCTCTGCTTCTTTCTTTTTTCTGTCATTCTTTTTCTCTTTTCTGTCTACTTCTCTGTATATATTTCTAGATTTCCTTTCCTCCCCCTGTGCTCTTTTTCCAATCCATTATCTCTATCTTTTTCCATCTACTTCCGACCTTTCTTATAACCATCTCTCGCTATTTCACGTCATACTCCGTGCCTCTCTTTTCGTGTTCTTCTCTTTATTTTTCTCTTCTCTCACCTTTTGTTCCATTTACTCAATATTTATGAACGGTCGGTTTTTAAGAGCTTGGTCAGTCGAACCATTTCTGATGGACTCGATAATTAATAAGGATTTGTAGCCGAAAACCTCCTAATAACAAGACGATAATGCCACCACAGGAATAATGATTCCTGCCATAATTCGATTACAATGTATCGATGCGGTCCACTGAATGGAACTGTTATCGATTGACCGACACATCTTTCATCAAGCTGCTGTCATTTAGGTTTTAAATGCAGGGTCAGTGTTCGCGGTGAGCTCAACCACTTTTAGTAGGAGGCGGAGTTCCAGCCCGCACAATTAGCTCTCAGATCTGCCATCACAGAAGCAGATAATGCAAAGACATTTATAGAACATTCATCACTTTGATTCGAGGGAGAAATAGACAGACTAAGAACGATTGGTGCTCAAAGCTAAGCTTTTCAGTCGCTTTTGGCCAAGCGACACATTTTATAGGAGAAGCCATATAACTTAAAGTGGAAAGCACAATAGACGACCAAGGAAAGGCACTTTACTTTGTAATGCGCTCTTGTGTTGGGGTAGAAAGAACTTTTCACTAAAAAGTATTTCCCTGCCATTATCTCGAGAAAGCGCATCTTCCTATCAAAAGGATATATTATTAGCCAATGATCGTTAGGTTTTTTTTTCTATTGGTGAGAAAATGGACCATTTTAAAGCCAATGAATGAAGTTTTCTCCCGATTGTCTTTTACGCTACGCTAAAAAGTTTAGGAAAAGGTGATACTTTTAATTGTAATTGATTATTGCGGTTAAGTTTATTATATAAGACATTGACCATATGTTAGGTTTAAAACAATGTTTTTCAAACTTTTTTTTTATCTGGCAACACACTTGAACCTAGAGTCAAACTTTGGCGTCACACTTGAATTATGATTATCAAAAAAAGTAAAACGAATACTTTTTATGATTTATCTATTAACACAAACAAAACAATTTATTATAATTTGTAATAAGATAATAATTAAAAAACTTCTATATACCGTATTTGAAGTCATGTAAGAAGCACGGGTGTATAAGATGCACCCCAATTTCAGCAGGAAATTCAATAGAAAATTAGCAATTAGTGAAATTAGCAAAATTATTAGTAAATGGTACAGACTAGGCTATATTTATGAGGTAGTATTTTGGTTAACAAGTCATGATTACAATTAAACGAAAAATAATAGGAAAAAAGAAGATGAGCCTATAAAAACTTTATTATATCCAAAGGTAAGAAAACAAAATAAAAATCAAGCAATTATTACAATTGAGCAAAACAATACAGTTACCATTTTAAATTTTATTCATCATCAAATCCATAAAATTCGTCGTCTTCGCTATCAAAACTCTGATACTCATTTTCAATATTACTATCATCATCGTTAAATAAGTCATCTTCCATTCCATTAATGCCACACTTTTAAAAAGATTTCACAAAAATTTCTTGTCTAATATTATCCCAAGATTGCTTCACCCATTCGAAGACTTGTGCAATGCTGGGTCTTTTTCTTCTTCCTGTAAGTATAAGGCCTTGAGCAGGCATTGCCATCAACGTGTTCCATTGCTCCTTCATCTATAAGTCTAAGGCTATTAGGAATTGCCAGGTAGCTAATTTCGGACGACTATCACGAATTTTTAAACCGACATATGGCATATAAGACGCGGGGGGGAATTTTAAAAGATATTTTTAGTAAAACAAAGTGCGTCTAATATGCTGTCAAATACGTTATTTATTTTTCGGCTTATTAATTTATCATTTAATCTGAGTTTGACTTTTTACTTTTTTTTTTTTTTTAGAATATCTCCTTTGCAATGTTGAATTTAGGACAGACAGACTCTTAAATCTTTTTACAAAGATTCTAATCGAAATTGATTTTGGTTTTTAATATTGTTTATTGCAGAAAAACTTGCTTCATACAAATATGACGTTGAGATGTATTTGTATTGATTTTTTTGTAATATTTGGATATTCACCCATAATGGATAACCAAAATGATGTAATATCTGTTTTTGAATATTTTAATTGCATTCCTTTGTCATTTAATCAAATTAAATGGGTTTTAATTTTGATATGTACTCTTATTGTTCCTTGAACTTCTTTAAATACTTTCGAGGCATACCTACGATCCACTGGTTTAAAATATAAGCAGTGGTCAGAATATAAGCGTCACGGCATTTTTCGCAAGAAGACCGTTTAATGAAGGCCACTGATAATTATTATTATTATTATTATTATTATTATTATTATTATTATTTTTATTTTCTTTGATTTCTGGCGTTTACACATTTCTTTCCGGGTCCCGCCCAGGGACCTAAGGTTAGAAATGGCGTCATGACACTTTCCACTGACAAAAAAAAAAAAAAAAAATTACATAGATAAAGCCCTTCGTAAGATGTGGGCTGTACTTGTCAGAACAATTTTTTGTATCTCCTTGAGGCATGGACTTCCAGGAATCCCTTCAATTAGTCTACTGCAATCTTTTCCAACCAGTCCTAGGGCTCCAACTACAACAGGGATTGTTGATGTTCCTATATGCCACATTTTCGAGATTTCTATTTCAAGGTCCTTGTACTTTGACAACTTTTGAATATCTTCAAAGATACATTGCAGTCAGAAGGGACTGCCATATCAATAAGGAGGCACCTTTTTTGTTTGTGGTCTTTAATAACAATATCTGGCCGGTTGGCCTTGATTGTTCTGTCAGTGTGTATTGTGTAATCCCATAGAATTGTAACAGGTCCTATCTCCGTAACCGGGTCTGGGTGGTGTTCATACCAGTTTCTTTCAGTTTTCTTCCCGTAGAAGTTGCAGATTTTCCAGTGCAGATATTGGCCCACTCTTATTATTATTATTATTATTATTATTGTTGTTGTTGTTGTTGTTGTTGTTATTATTATGCCAAGAGAGCTTTTAGTTATCTTTCTATAGTTAACTATAATTTCTGTCTAAATTTCTGCTATGAGGAGCTACCGTTATTTACATTCGGACTACTGTCCTCATCTTTGTTCTAGTGGATTAAAGGGTTGATTCCTGAATTTGAACGAAAGTGGGGTGAGTCAATTCACATAAATTGAATATAGTTTTCAGCTTGAAAATTGCTGAATGTTAACCGGATCGAAAAGCACCTGAAGAAGACCGAATGGACAAACTATCGAAACGTTGTGATAACAACAACAACAAACATAATGAAAATAGTCCTCATGTAAATAACGTAAATAATTAACTGTAGGTATTAAATTATTTCAGAAAATGTGTCATACGTAAGAGAACTGTTAAAATGAATTGTTTATCTTTTCTATATCCATGTATGGAAAAGGCGACAGGAATCGGACTAGCGTAAGAATAATTCCAAAAGATAAGTAAAATGCAAAGAAACAGAACACTACTGCAAGGAAAGTTGGTTCATTGTGCCGTTCCAGAAGATTTTTCTCTTTAGAGTCTATCTTGCACATTTACAAATAATCCATTCGTCCGTGCATTGAATACTGTTGTCATATCTGGTCTAGTGCCCTTGCTGTTCATCTCGAGGTTCTTGACAAAATCCAAAGAAGGATCTGCAGTGTAATCGATCCTGAATTGACATCTCGACATCAGTCACTTCATCACAGACATGATGTGACTTCCCGCAGTCTTTTCTACAAATATTTCCATCTGCACTGACCAGCTTTTTTCCCTGGTGCCCCGACTACATGAATTTAATCGTGCTACTATTAGCATCTAGGTCCCACTTTTTTTAGTATTGAAATAGTTAAATGTAACCGCCACCTCTACGCCAACAGTTTCATTCCTAGCACTTCCCGCCTTTGGAACTCCCTTCCGCTTACTTGCTTCCCTGGAAACTACAATCTTCCAAAATTTAAATCCAACGTCAACCGCCACTTTATGTTGACTTGAACCCCGTTCATCTTTTATCCTTTTCTGCTACAACCAGTCTTTTCTATCATTTTCACTCTCTGTAACAACCTGTGTACTAGTGTCACTCCCACCTTGCTTGGGGTGTAATGATTAAAAAAAGAAAAGAAAAAAATGTCGGTGTCTTTTATACCACATATATCTACACTGAAGGTCACAGAGGGGCCTAGCCATTAGTGTCTGATTTTATTACTTATGAATTCGACGTCGCTGACAAGAGTGGCATAATTAAGTGTTGCTCAACAGCGAAAAACATAGCAGGAATGTTCATAGTTTCATTCTCTCGATAATATTAATTTTAAGAATCTTTAAAGGGATGGTGGAACAAAAATAGGGTCCTTTCCGGAAAAATTATGTTTATGGTTGGTAGCGAGAAGAAAGGATTAAACAACAATTGCAAGAAAACAGAATGTATGGTTGTTAGCAAAAGGTTGAGCCCAAATTGCGAAGTGGGGATACCAGAATCAAACAAGTGCGGACATTTAAATATCTGGGAAGTGTGTTAACAGAAGACGAACAGTGTGACACTGAAATCCGAAGGCGTCTGGGTATAGTCAGAGATGCATTCTAAAAGCTAAGCAGAGTAGCAAGAAATGGATAAATTCCGACAGAATATCGAAAAGAATACTAAACTGTTACGTGATATCTGTCCTATATGACAGTGAATGCTGGACAATCTCCTCAAAGATGAAGAAGTGACGTGAAACAACCGAAATCTGGTTTTACAGATGGATGCTGACGATGATATGGACCGAACATGGGTGCAACGAAGAAGTTTTAGAGAAAATAGAAACCAAATGGAAACTTATACTTGACATCAGGAAGAGACAGTTTAGATATCTGGGGCACATAATGAGGAATGAGGTCTTGGAGAATCTGAAATTCACAGGTCAGATTGACGTATGACACTCTGTGAGCTTGAGTAAATGGATGGTGGAACAGGTTTTAGAAGAAATAACAGAAACACAAAATTTATTAAAAGTTACAAAGGACAGAAAATTGTAGAGTGTCATGGTCGCCTACGTCCTGAGGGGACATGGTACGTAAAGAAGTCTCAGCTAGAGGAGGTGACATTTTCAAAATCTTGTTTGCCTTTTCCATCTTCCTATTAATTTACCGTGCGCCCGGACCAACCTACAAAGCCGACAAGAGATGTTATGTTCGCTATGATAAGACTTTACGTTACTGTTGTTTAACTTTTCTTCCCTCGGGTGCCCAAATCTACACAGTGAACGTCTTCCCCCTTGTGTTGTATATTTTTCTGGATTCCTTATTTTATTGGTTGTTCTCTTCACAGCGACCAACACCGTTGCCTTTGGGATGTAGTTGTTGCTGTTGTTGTTGCTGTTGTTGTTCCTGTTTTTTGTTTTGTTGTTTTTTTTTCCTTTTGGATGTTGTCCGAAAAGGAGAGGAAGTGGTGGAAGTGATGTTGTTTGAGGAAATGGAGACTTTGGAGAGGAATGAGTTTTTAACACAGGTGCAGGAGAGTGAGAGGAAATGGAGTTTGTCCGTGTAATTCTTCCACTTTTTGAGTGAAGTTACTTTTGTACTCGATGTGGAGTTGTTTTGATGATAAAGACAGGATAGTGAGGGAAGCAGTCACACTGCGAATCTATTTTTTTCTTTGGTAATTTTTGAAAACTGTAGCAAATGTTCATAGATTTAAAAGAAATCGTGATGGATTCCGGAAAAGGGACGTGAGAAGAGGACTGCTTCGAGGAGCTCAGGGGAAATTTTCAAAATAAAATAAGAACTTTTTTATTTTCAAGGTATAAAACATTTAAGGTTTTAAAGCAGTTTTGTGCAAATACGTTTTGAATAATTGAGTAGTTTCATTTTTTTCAAAACAGTTTTGTATATTTAATAATTTTTAATTATGTATATTTAAATCTGGCTTTTATTGTTTGTTTTATCATTTAACCCCAAGTAAGGTATTAAAGCCATTAAGACACAATGGGTTACAGAGTGTGAAAGAATAAGAAAAAGAAAATGATTATTAAGGAGCTAGAACAATAAAAAAAAAGAAAAAGAAAGAGGCTTCAAGAAGACGGTAGATAATTTTTATATTTTTGAAGAGCAACGTTGACTGGAAAGCAAGAAGCCGAAAGAGAATTGCACAAGCGAGAAGTTCCAGAAAAGAGACTGACAGCAAAGAAATTACGGTGACATCTAGCCATTTCATATGTAAAATGATGAAACCTTGTAGCCAATCTTGTACAGCACTTAAATTTATAGAGTCTATGTACCATAAAAGAGAGTTCGTCAGAACAATTTTCATGAAAGTAATTATAGAAAAGCCAGAGGGAAGCTGCATTATGTCGGACCGAGATGCCAGACCAGGATCAATAACATTGCAGATTCTTCTTTAAATATTTTTAAGCGGTTTTAGGTAAGTGAAAATGATTTGATGATTTTAAAAAAATTACATTCTAATAGTGAGAATTTTTCATGGTTTTCTATTAAGATTCCCGTAGAGGAATAGATAAATAAATAGATACATAGTTCTTTATTCGAGAGTCGAAATTGTACAGCCTCCAGATTCCGCATACTGATATTAGGGCTTCTTCTCGGGAACTGCGCATGCTAATAAGTCTCGCTCCCTTAACAGACTAAGATCCCGCCACTGAGACCTTCATAGCTCCCTTTCCTGCTCCCTCAGAGTTCTCCGTTTGGCCACAACATTTTTTTTTTTTTTTTTTTTGCCAATAGAAAAGTCAGGGGATTGAGTGGCGCTGTTTTGTCTCAAGGTGTGATTGTACTTCACTGTCAAGGACGGTGAACGAAGCTATTACAACCTATATTTGTCCAACTGTGGTGGATGGCTAGCAGGACATCACAACGTTCGGTGACCGGTATTTCGACAGGAGTCTTTTTCCCCCGGGCAAACTACAGAAAAGTGACCAGTGTCTTTACACGGCCAGCATGCCCGTCTCCTGCCAGAGACAATGACAGTCTGCTTTCAGCTTTCGATATCCAGACAGTTGTGAATGGCGTCGAAGGCCTTTCTATCGGAAATTACATCGAAACACCACACTCCTGATTTAGATTTATATCGCAACAATCTCTCCATGTTGCAGAAAAAAAAGGGCAGCTAAATTAGTTTCTACATAAAAATTAGGGATTTGATTACCCGCCATATTGGTCTGCGGTTAATCCTGATATTCGAGCTTTACCAAATAATATTCTGCTGAGGGCAATATATATATATGCATATACACACACACACACACACACATATATATATATATATATATATATATATATATATATATATATATATATATATATATTTAATTTATTTTAGGATATTAATTTTTTTTATATATATATAATTTATTTTAGGATATTAAAAACAAAAGCATGTTAAAATCGATATCCTATTACAATTATGACAACATTACAAATGTGTCTCCTCGTGCGATGTTAAACTGGGGGTGAACGATTCATTTCTCCTTTTACCTGGATATATATATATATATATATATATATATATATATATATATATATATATAAAATTAATGTATATCTGGGCATCTTTTACACATCTTTCGTGAAATATGGCATTCGTTAAGCCATTCACTGTAATTGATGATTCGATGCTGTCATAGCTACGCTACTTAAACATTTCTCCCTGTAGATAGATAGATACATAGATAGATAGATAGATAGATAGATAGATAGATAGATAGATAATATTGTCTATTCGACTGTATTGTTGTATAAAAACAAGTGAAAATTCTCTCCTATTCCTTCTCTTACATTTTTCTTTATTTCTATTCAGGCAGCCTCTTCCCACTAACCGCAGCTCTGTGGCACCGACTCCCCAGGGAGTGCTTCCCTGATCACGACAATCGTTAGCTGTTTAACCATAACCGTTATCTTTCTCACATATCGCCATAAATTTTGCCTCTTTGTAACATCTACCTTGTGTGGCTCTTGCGCCTTGTACTAGGTGAACATTATAGTACAAAATTAATTTCTTTTTTTCTATTCCCCACCTCTCTCTTTCTCTCTCTGTGTGTGTGTGTGTGTGTGTGTGTGTGTGTGTGTGTGTGTGTGTGTGTGTGTGTGTGTGTGTGTGTGTGTGATCTAATGCTAAAAACCCATTTATCACCCTCATTTACTCCTGTGCAGACGTGGTCAGTCCCATCTATCTATAACCCTTTTCCTTCTGTCACTTGTCTCTCCGACATTTCTCCCACCTTTTTTTTTCTTTGCGCTCTTTCTATTTTTTAACTTAAGTCTATCTTTCTTAATATCATTATTTGATATTTCTCTCTTTCTCGAAGTCTTTTCTCCTATCTCTCTCCCCCTCTCTTTCTCTTACACGCACTTATTCCATGTCTGACTATCACTGCTCGACATTACCAACCCGCATTATTCTTCATTAAATAATGTCATTTATCATAGGATTAATTATTTCTTAATACTCTGCTTAGTTTTTGGAATGCATCTTTGGGTAAGAAACAAAAAAAAAACCTTCGTTATAAACAAAGAAAAGAGTATTCAACGCAACAAACATCTGGTTCTACAGAAGTGTGCTATGACTACCAAGGACATAATATGTGAGTAACGACGAAGTTTTAGAGAAAATGAAAACAAAAAGGAAGAGAGAGTTGAAATTTCTAGGTCACATAATGAGGAAAGAAGATTTGGAAAATCTGATACTCACAGGACAAACTGAAGGCAAGACGGACAGAAGAAAACTTATAACATACTTAGAGAGCTTAAGTAGATAGTGGAACAAAAAGACACCATTTATTAAGAGCTATAAGTGCAGGAAATTGCGGAGAGCCATGATCGATTACGTCCTGAGGGCACATAATGATGAAAAAAAATTGTTTCTTGTGCGATTAATTTATTTATTTATTTTACCTGCAGTAAAGTAGCAAATAAATCTTACATAAGTTATACAATGGATTAAATATTATGAATAACCATCGGAGTCTGGATTTACAAGAGAAAACGTGCAGCCAGTCAACCACTTTAAAGCTGATCCGTTTTTAGGAGGTCAAGGGAAATTAAATTAAGAGCTGAATTAAAGACCAATCAAACTCCCGCCACCGAATAATAAATGAATCGGTAATTACCCAGGGTACCTCTATGTATGGTAGTTTTCCGTTAATACCCAGTCATAAAAAAATAACACACTGTGAATATTAACATTAACAATGGGTATACTATTTGTTTAAAAATAGTTTTCAACCAACACAACGCTCAAGAGCCACTCAAGGTAGAGTGTTAGTATATGAGGTGTTATCTAGAAATCAAGGCAGCAGAACTTCCTTGGTCAGAAATATGATACCTAAGGGGGTCACAAACACCGAGTTCGCTTGATCGTGGGTACTAGAAAACTGTCAAGAAGGGGTTACAGATTTTCTCAAATTTACAACGGGTACGGTATGGATCTGTCGTTGGGGGTAGATGGGTTAACTGTTTAAAAGAAGGTAAAGCGTCGGTTGAAGTAATCCAGTGACTTGACCTAAAGAGTTGTGAGTTCAATACCTGGCCACAGAAGAGGTAAACAAAAAAACAAAAAAAAAACTTGGCGAGTTGAGTTACTAGAAAGGCGATAACTGAAACTTAGATATCCATTAAAGGCATGGAACGTGGAATCTAGAAAACTCTACCCCCGTGAACTAAATAAAGGGTTCGGCTCGAAATTTCAACGTATATCACCCGAAGAAGTCCGGAGCGTAAAACCCCGAAACGTCGTAAATATAACATTAAAGATGAGGGCAATAGCCCGAACAATGAGAATAGTGGAATAAAAAGAATGTATAAATGTAATTTTACAAACGTTTTGTTTTTTTTAGTTGCTTTAAAACATAGTTAAACAGTGACATTTAATTATTCTATTCAGGTGACTAATAATCTTCTCTAAAGCCAACTTCAAATTTCGGTGGCGTTGCCTCCCTTGACATAGATAAGTTCAAGGATTTGTTTTGGGGATACGTTGTGCCTTTTGTTACGTTTTCTGACCGATTTCCAAGATATTTCGACATTTTTTTTACTAATTTTTACTCAATACAAGGCCCAAGGGCCACTCAAGGAAGAAGCTTACTGTGCGGAGTTGTATTAGCGTAAGAAAGGGCAAGATAACAGGAAAGATAGACAGCTAAGAGGTCAAGATTTAATTAGCGAATAAGATTTCAGAGTTCAGACGGAGACTTTAGAAGTATAGAGTTGAAGTAGAGTTTTGAAGGAACTGGAAAACCAAGCCTGAGCTGGAAACAAGGAATAAAACTCTACCCCTGTTCAAAAGACCAGTGTGTGAAGCGGATAATAGGCAAACCTATCTACTCATATTGCATGATAAATATTCACGTCAGAAGTCCAGAAGATATCGAACGGCAAAATGGATGTATGTGTTGTGTTTCAGTTGCACTGATGGTCTTCGTTACTTAATACTATTTTTCATTCGTTTTCTACGGCTTACCAACCCTTTCCAGGTTATTTAAAGCCAGAAAATATTTTTAGATTGTAAAAATTCTTGGGAGATAATAATGATTTACTGTTACAAGTCTTACTTATTAACCCAATGCTGGAGGGAGAAGCAGTGGATTTATACCTTTCTCAAGGGTATTAGTGCCTAAGTATATGTAACGAATTCGACTGGAATTCGAACTCAGATCTCCAATTTCTCAATCCGAGCCGTTTATGCATTACACAACCCACACAATGAACTTTTATCCAAGTATTAGTGACGTAAGATTTCCAGTAAAACTTTTTTTTGATCATTTGAATCGTTTTCTTATCAAACCTATGCAGGTTATTTAATGCCAGAAAATATTTTTAGATTCTAAGGAATTTTTCTTTTTTAGGGGTGGGGAGATAATAAAGGTTTTACTAATTAAGCCATAGCTGGGGGTGGAGAAACAGTGGATTTATACCATTCCCAAGGGTATTTGGACGTAAGTAAATGTAACGAACTCAACTGGAATTCGAACTCAGACCTCCAATTTCTCAATCTGAGCCGCTATCCATTACCCAACTTGCACACACTCATCCCTTTTGCATTTCATTTGTAACGAGCAAGTTCTACCCAGACAAATTCTCCCAGAGAACTCTTACCTTGTGGAACAGACTCCTGAGGAGATACTTCCCCGTTAATTACGATCTTAACCTATGCATGTCTCGGGTCAACCTTTATGGACTTCTTACTTGCTACTTGTACACCCTCTAGCTTGATTGGTTCTTGCGCATTGTATTAGGCAAATAAGCCCTTTTCTTCTTTCCTTATATCATTTGTTTCGAGTGAAGTTTCTTTTACGTTCTTAGATCCTTCTGTTCTAGGTCACTTCATTCGAGAACCACTAGACTGTTCGCTCTATGTTTGGGGGCTTACATCGAAATAAATATGGTTCTTAACCACATTTATACATAGAGAACGTAAAAATTAAGTTCAAACCGGAACAAAATCAGCACTTCGCTTTTAGAATAGTAACTTTGTGGTTGTAAACTTCTTAGGGCACAAAATGCATAAATAACAACTGCTTCACTCATAATATATATCTGATGATGGTTATTTAACTATTATCCGCTCATCGGCGTCGAACTGGAACAAAGAAAGCGGTAAGTAAAATGTCCTTCTGGCAAGGAAAGGCGGCCATGTTACAAACGATTGCTTTCCGGCTTCAGTACGCGAATGATCGCTTCTCTGTAGGAAGCCGTGCATGAACAACGACTGCCCGTATGAACAAGAGTTGATAAGGGGCGGGATTCAACGAGACTTCATCGAGGTTACAATTGATTGGCCTAATTGAAGACCTCAAGGAAACGGGCTCGAGGTCTTCCTGCTAATTTTCTTCTTTCTTCCGTTTACTTTTCTTTCCTCCTTTCTTATGACTCTGTCCGGTTTACATTGTTCTTCAAGCCCCTATCCTACAACATTTCTCTATCTCTTTCTTTCTTCTTTTCTTTCTTTCTTCGTATTTCCCCATTCATTCTTTCTTTCTTTCTTTCTTTCTTTCTTTCTTTCTTTCGCGTTCCTTCTTTCGTTCTTTCTTTCGTCACTCATTTTTTCTTTCTTTCTTTTATTTTCTGACTTTTTTTTCTCTATTTCTTTCTTCGTATTTCCCGATCTTTCTTTCTTTTTATTTCCCCACTCTTTCTTACTTTCTTTTATTTTCGAACTCATTCTTACTTTTTTTTATTTCCGAACTCTTTCTTTCTTTCTTTCTTTCTTTCTTTCTTTCTTTCTTTCTTAGTATTTCCCCACTCTTTTTTCTTTTTTTTATATTCCCCAGTTTTTTCCTTTTATTTCCTAACTTTTTCTTTCTTTCTTTATTTCTTTCTTAATATTCCCTACCGCTTCTTTCTTTCTTTTATTTCCACCACCTCTTTCTTTCTTTCTTTTTCCTTTATTTCTTTCTTTCTTTTTCTTTTATTTCTTTCTTTCTTTTACTTTCCCCACATCTTCTTTCTTCCATTCTTTCTTTCTTTCTTTTATTTTCCTTACCTCTTCTTTCTTTCTTTCTTTTATTTTCCCAAACTCTCCTTTCTTTCTTTCTTTCTTTTATTTTCCCCACATCTTCTTTCTTTCTATCTTTTATTTTCCTCACATCTTCTTTCATTCTTTCTTTCGTTTTTCTTCCATTCTTTCTTTCGTTTTTCTTCCATTCTTTCTTTCTTTCTTTTATTTCCCCCACCTCTTCTTTCTTTCTTTCTTTCTTTCTTTCTTTCTTTCTTTCTTTCTTTCTTTCTTTCTTTCTCGCAACCTCTTCTTTCTTTCTTTCTTTCTTTCTTTCTTTCTTTCTTTCTTTCTTTCTTTCTTTTATTTATGTTTCTAATATATGTATTTCTGGTTTTTAACATACGATTTTTTTCGTACTGAATCTTTTTTTTCCATTTTTCTTTCTTTCATTTTCTCTTTCGTAAAAATTATTTCCTTTTCAATATTTGTCTTTCTAATCTTTAACTCACAAAAATGGCCTTTTTTTCTTCCTCTTAATTATCTTTTTCTGGCTTTTAACCTCCAATTTATTGTCCTTTCATTTCTTTTCTCCTTTCTCCATTTCTTCCTTTCTTTCTCGCATATTTTTTTCTGTTTTTTCTTCCTGTCCTTCAACCTACTAAATGTATTGCCTTAATTCCCTTCTTCTTTATCAAAATTTATCTCTTCATTTTCATTTTATTCGTTTTTATTTCCATTTATCTATTCAGTTATTCTTCACATTTCTATTTACATTTGAAATGCTTTATCTTTCATTTCTTCATCTCTATTGCCCTTCCTATGTTTAACACTATTGCTCTCTCTTTTTTACCTCTCTGTTATTTCTCATTTCTTTATCTCTCTATTACTCCAGTTTTCTTTACCTCTCTAGAGTTCTTCCTTCCTTTACCTCTCTATTACACCTTTTTTACCTCTCTACTGGTCCTCATTTCGTTACCTATTGCTTTTCCTTTCTTTACCTCTGTATTAATCCTTCTTTTTTTACCTTTCTTTTACTCCTCATTTCCTCTTTTTACCTCTCTATTGCCCTTTCTTTACCTCTATATTACTCCTTTTACCTCTCTATTGCTCTTCCTTTCTTTTCCTCCCTATTGCTTTTCCTTTCTTTACCTCTCTGTTGTTCCTCTTTTCTTTACTTCTTTATTGAGCTTCTTTACTTTACCTCTCTATTAATCTTCCCGTCTTTACCTCTCAATAATTCTTCCTTTCTTTACCCCTCTATTGCTCTTTCTTGGCTGGTCTGTCATTGAATGTCGAATGTTTCCTTATAATGAATCGATTAATATTACTATTGCCATTACCTCTCTTTTTACCCCTTCATTATTTTACTCTCTTTTTTCTTCTCCTTTCCTATATTTATTTATTTACCTCTTTTCCCTCTTCTTTATTTAACTGTCTTTTTCCTCCTCTTTTATTTAACTCTTTTTCCTCCCGTCTACTTTTTTTAACTCTCTATTTCCTCATATTACTTATTTAAAATCTTTTTCCTCCTCCCCACTTTATTTAACTATTTTTCCCCTCTTTTATTTAATTCTCTTTTTCCTCCTTTTTCCTCTTTTTAGATTTAACTCTCTTTCCTCCTTCCTTCCTCTCTTTTACTCCTTCTTTATTCAACTTTCTTTTTCTTCCCCTTTTTTTCTTTTTTCTTCTCTCTACTCTTTTTTGTTATCACGTGATTTACTCCTTCTTTCTATTGTTAGAAAACTCTTTTTTGTACTTATATCTCCATTTTGTTTATTTTTAATTTTTCCCAAATCTATTTAATTTATTTAATTACTTATTTTATTTATTTATTAATCATTTAATTTTTTGTTAAATGTATCAATTTTTTTCTTCCATTTCTTTTTTGTTATACTCATTACTTCCATCCCATAATTACTTCCATCCCATAATTACTTGTCAATAAAAAAAATTTTTTTTCTCGTTTCTATTTCTTTTCTTTCCCTACTTCCTTATAATTTCCTTTTCTACTTTTTTCCCCTCGAAATCAATGAATAAAAGAGAGACATTCTTTGTTTTACTTTCCTTATTATCATTTCTTCTCGTCTTTTCCTCTTACACTGTCCTTTCTTCCTTCACTTCAAGCTTTGAGGGAACATCTAATGACTGCTGTAATCACACTCTGGCTGCCATCTTTCTTCACCTCGACAACTTCTTATTATGAACAAGGACCAAAACCAAGACGGTGTTTAGACTAATTATGTCCGCTTGATTTGTTATTCTTACAGCGTGTCTAACACGACACTAATAATCTCTGCGCGCCGAACGAGGGAAGCTAGTGCCTTTCTGCTGACCCTCAATCAGGGAAAGAAGTAAGACCTGACCACGAACTCTCACAGACAGTGGCCCTTCACGCGCCTTTTCTTCAACTCATACGCCTCATTTAGTTTGGTGCTCAATTGTCAACACACCAGTTAACACATTGGCTTTAACAGTCGTGTTAACTTAATTACAGCTACTTTTCCCGCCTTTTGAAAACACTTCGGCATCGTTTATCAGTGCTTCCAGGTTTTGCGTGCGAATACGTATTTGTACGTCTATATATTTACCATTCTGCATCGATATATCCATATCCTGACACGTAATTATTAGCTGAATTTTTAGCTCCGTGTATCGTCCGATCTATATTGTTGATATTTCCTACTGCATTAAGTGTATTGATAAGGAAATAAATTGCATCCAAAGATGAATATTGGTTTTATAACAACTACTTTCCTTTATTTTATTTTTGTTGCGTGAAATAGAAGGTACTTCTTTCTTTCTTTCTTTCTTTCTTTCTTTCTTTCTTTCTTTCTTTCCCGTAACCTACAATTATTGTTTATTTACTCTTTTCTTTCTTTATTTTTTTCTTTGTTACTTTCTTGTTTATTTTATTTTTCTTATTTGTCTTTGTCAGCGTTAACTTACAACATTTCTTTCTTTCTTTCTTTCTTTCTTTCTTTCTTTCTTTCTTTAGATTTCCCAACTTTTCTATCTTTCTTTCTTTCTTTCTATTTTCCCATATATTTTCCTGCTCTCTAACATAAGACTTTTATATTTAGTTATTCTTTCTTTCCTGTTATCGTTCATTTTTCATTCATTCTTACCTTTTCTATCTTAACTAAACAAAGGATACGGAGTTATTGATGAATCAATTAGTTCTATCTTCTACACCAAGGGCGGCAGCACTGATTGATATATCCTCGTTCCTGGGCATGTGTAGTCGCGCCAACGTAACAAATTTAGTCTGATGATTTCGTAAAAGACGAAGCGCGTCACACGAAAATCTTTTTTTCAATTTTACATAAATTGTTCTTAATATATATAGGAAATTATATATCATTATCTCATATATATATATATATATATATATAAATATATATATATATATATATATATATATACACACACACAGTGCTGTTCAATAAAAGTGATTTTTTTTTACTAAATGTTCTCTTCTCCGATGAAACGAAAGTTGAGCTAAATTCAAAGGATAAGCGATCTAAAATCCGAAGAAGAAGCTTTGAAAGCTCTTTGAATTTACAAGTAAGTACTGTCAAGCATCCGTTCAGTATAATGTTCTGGGGTTACTTTTCTTTTCATGGAACTGGTTTCTTAAAACTTATTGAAAAGACCCTCAGGCGCGAGCAGTATAAGAGAATTTTAGAGTCTTGTCTGCTCCCTTCTGCTGAAAGGGTGCAAATCGACCCCACCAAGCTCATTTTTATGCAGGATAATGCTCCCTGTCACAAATCAAAATTGATGAAGGAATACTTTGATGAGAAGCAGGTGAGTGTTATGACATGCCCGCTCCAATCTCCTGACCTCAACCCCAGAGAAAACTTATAGAGCATTATAAAGTACAGGCTCTCAAGAAAGCAGTTGAACAACAAAGAGGATTTGATTGTAAATTTCATATCCGAATGAAATTCAATGCTTAAAGATGAGATTTGCCAGAACCTAATCAAGTCAATGCCAAAAAGGGTTGAAAAAGTTATTCAAAATAAAGGAGGACCCATAGATTATTAAATATTTCGAACTACATTACCTATTAAAAATAAATTATACCTCTATTATTCTTTATTTAAAGCTGTTCGGTTATGTTTCTATTGATTACGAGTTGCAGGAAATAATTGAGTCACTTTTTTTTTTGCACAGTTTTCCCCTAAATCTTATTTATATCCAAAATTATAATTATCAATAGAATACATTAGGGTGAGTAAACTTTTTTACTAGGTGGTCGGGAAGGGGTCTTTATATTAGTAAGATTATTAATTAGTTTGCCCCCAAAAACAATAGGCGAAAAAAATTTTAAGTAAAAAATCAGGTGAGTCTCTTTTATCGAACAGCACTATATATATATATATATATATATATATATAATTATTTATTTAAAAATATGATTCCAACACGCTACATAAGAGGTCTCATATATATATATTCGTGAGTGTTCAGATGAAAAAATACGGTTCTGAAATTACTGAAAATTGTCCGTATTTACAATTTTACTCCCAGAGGCTGTAGCCCAACATATCATACCATTTGGGAATCAGGCCAATTCCGTGAGTAAATTAAAAAGATTCCGGGCCGGATCCGAACCCGCAGTACTGAAATTTTGGATTTTTTTTTTTTTGTTTTTTTTTAAGCGTTTCACCCCAAGCAAGGCGGGAAGCCACTAGGACGCAAGGGGTTACAAAAGATTTGTAGCAAGATCAGATAGGAGGGATAGAGGAAAGGATGAGGAGAAGGATAGTGGATAGATCAAGGCAACTGGAGATGTCGATTGACATTACATTTGAATAGTTGGAGATTATAGCTCTCAGGGAAACTGGAATAGGGAAGGGAGTTCCACAGGCGAGACGTGCGAGACATGATGCTATTGGAGTAGAAGAGACGGCTACATTTACTAGATTCTCAAGTTTTCATTACAGCAATTGTTTTCGGTGATTTTTTTTACGTGATTTTTTTGCGACGATTTTCTTTTTTTTTTTTTTTTTTGTACGATAGTAATTTTTATAATTTGGAAATAAATTTGGGAATAACCGAAGTTAATTGTGAACGTCGCTCTTGAAATGAACATAATTCTTTGTAAGGAAAGTAAGGACCTACGTATATCAAACTGTCTTCAAATTAAGTGGCAGCAGAAGAATTATTGGTAAACTTTTAAAAGCTAAGCTTAAATATTAATGCTGTGATCAGTTTTAAGTTCTTCTGCCGTTTATTGCTGCCTATAGCATCTATTCCTCCCTAACTATTGTGATGAAGGCCCGCAGGAGCTTGCTTAAATGCCGCCCGATAGTATAAAATATAAGTACAACAATAGATATAGTACTGCTTTCCGTGACTTAAAATTTCATGTGGGCACTTAAATGTTGATGCTGCGGTCTTACAATCCCCAGGGGTTAAGAGTGACGAGATATACAGTTCCTTATGTATAATAATAATAATGAACTGAGCATCTCGTAATTGGCGAAGTTCTAAACGAGCAGAATTAACAAAGTCTTCAGTAAACGAAAAGTAAAGGAATAAAAAGACAACAAATTATAAATGCAAGACAAAACAAGGCAAAGAAACGGTAATCAGGCAAAAAAATTCAAAAGGTAAGGATTAGGTTCACACGCAAAAGAGATGCAGTCAAGTGATTAAAGCCTTCAGACCAAAAATATGGCGGATGAGACCGAAAATTAGTTTATTTTTATTGGTTAGGAAGTAATTTTCACATGTAAATATGGATTTATCTATCTATTTGGGAAAGCGATGTTCTTTGCAGTCTTTCCTTATAGAGAATTGAGCCAACCTGTCCGGTGTCTATTGCAGACTCCTGCAACGACACTGCAAGTATGCTAAGCGCACATTTGTAAGAGTTTCAGGGAGAGAGAGAGAGAGAACATTACCTGGCAGGATGATCTATTGAAACAAGCCCAGGATGGTCAAAACATTGACCATAATGGCATAAGAGTTTGTGCTAATACAATCATCGATGTGTTGTAAATAGATCCTTCTACCCAATTTTACATCACAAGGCTTGGGTTAGACCGTTTTCAGGCATCTCCAACATTTCCGCATATATATAGAGGGTGCGATGGATAAATTGTCGTCTAAATTACACAAAAATGAAAGTAACACTGACATCTCATTTTAACAGATATATTTACCTAAATTGCACAAAAATATCTTGAAATACTAAAGAGTAAATTGATTTAATAATATCGCCATTGGCTTCAATCGCGACCTCCAGACGACTTCAGAATCTCCTGCATCTCTTCTGGACGGTCTCCTTATTTAAGTTGATGAATGCTGCCACAATCCTTGCCTTCAGTTTATCTTTGGTGCTACAAGGAGTTTTGTTGGTCTCTCGCTCAACTGCGACCCACACATAATAATCACGAGCGGGGTGCAGTCTGTGGAGATAGGTGGCCAGATTTAAGGAGTGGTGTGGTTGCAGAATTTATCTGACAGCCATGACTAGGTGTTCTTGCTTGTGTGGCATGGTGCAGAGTCCTGTTGCCATACATAGGGTTTCTAGCAGCCACCCTTTTGACCCAGGGCAGCACTACCCCCTTAAGGAACTTTATGTAGACCTCCGTGTTGAGTCCGGGGCCCACACTTACAAATTCGGAAGTTCTTTTCTTTGCAGAACGACCAGAGTGAGATTTCCGAGCTGCCGTACCTCCACAATCGCCATTAAACTCATCCAACTCTTTCTGAATCCTCTACTCTGTTCTCGGATTGACACCCAAACACTCTGAAATGTTCTTATTGGAGCTTCCAGTGCGAATAGCAAGTACTACAGCATGCTATATCTAAATTTCTGGCGAAGTGAATTGCATAATGCTGTTCTTTTTCTCACAGACGGTGCCTAACACCTAAAAAAAAACAAAAAAAAACAACGCGCATGCACGAAATTAAAAACATAAAATGGCGGCAATTTATCCATCGCACCCTATATGTGTGTGCTCGCGCGCGTGTTATTAGGTTGGTGCAAAAATAATGACGTAATAATGTCGTTTTTGACGTTAAAAAATAGGTCAAAAAACGACATTATTACGTCATTATTTTTGCACCAACTAATAGGATAACGAAAACAACAAGATTTTTGATAAATGTAACGAAATGAAAAGCTTTGTTTTCTATTCATATATTTAAAGTCTTTGTTTATTATTTATTTATAAACTATAAAATATATTTTTAATTACTCGTTAAATGTTTACTCACTTTGTTTGCATTCAAATAGTTACAAACTTTGTTTACTAGTTAAATATTCATTATTTAAACCATGACTTTTGGAATTATTTAATTTTCTTTTTCTTTCTTTTTTTTTTTTTTTTTTTGGTTGGATTTCAAAGAACAAAAAATATTTGGATTCATTTTATTTTCAGTGTTAAACGGATTTATTCTTAATACATTGACACCTCCTACACGTGTTTCTTGGCAAAACTAATCAAAGCGAAAGTCCTTTTAGCATTCGTCTTTGCTGTTCTTATTAATACACCATTTTCTAACATCTTGAATTGCTCTGTTTTTCTTCTTTGCAAAACATCCTGTTCACAGATTAACTGAGACAAATATCTTCACAGCTGCCGTATTCGGCGAGTGAAGCAAACACTTCGATATAATATCGATGTGTCAGTAGCCGACTTCACTTCGCTTCTGATTAGTTGTATCTATTTGAACGAAATCAAAGAAACAAATAATTATCCTGTTCGGAAATCCCTTTCATTTTTACGAAGAAACGGTTGGACTGAAAATCGGATTGGAAGAATTTCGATATTTCAGAAATATTAGAAGCGACTGAAAGAAAAAGGTGATTCTGAAAGTGTTTCATAATGTTGAAATAAAAAAAAATCATCTCTTGTAGATATAGTCTGTTCTGAGATTAACATCCAGTGTCATCTGGCGTAAAATATATTTTTTGTCAATTTTAAGAAATTTTTATTCACATACACGTTATATGAACATTTTTAGCAATACTAAAATATTCTTAGTCTTTCTATCCATCTCTATTTCTCTTTATTGCTCAAACTCATTCTCTCTCTCTCGCTCTCTCTTGCTCTCTCTCTATCTATCTCCAAAAATATATATATATATATATATATATATATATATATATATATATCGTCATCTACATCTACATCCGTACGTCTCGAGAGACGATGGAGTAGCGCGGTGCTACGAGCCTGGGCGCGGGATATATTGAGAACTAGCAAAGTCCAAAGGAGAAGATAAGCCAATAGAGTTTGGTACCAGCACGGCTACCCGAGTTGCCGGAAAGTAGCACAAAGTGCCGTCGATCTGCCTTAGGGGCTCCGCTCCGGGTTTGAATTCAGAGTTGTCCTTCTCCCAGACCAGTTACCATCCAATCTGTTCTGCTATTTACCCATAGCTAAAGAGAGAAGAGTATTCACACCTTTCCCAAGGATATTAGCATGTAATGGATATATATATATATATATA
>CAHIKZ030000065.1:575000-592500 GCA_903632075.3 Acanthosepion pharaonis | reverse complement strand
CGTTAAATGATATAGGAATTTTTAAGTTTTAACTAATTTCATTCTAGATCATTTTTTATTTGTATTTTTATAGCTGTCACTTGCGATCGTATATTTAAACAATCTCCCGACCTTTGTACCTCTTAATAAATTTTGTCTTTTTGTTATCTCTCATAAACTCTGTTCTACCAAAATAGCTAGATAGCTTTCCTCTGCGCCTCTTTGCTTCAGTATGTCCTGTGAGCCTCAAATTTTCCAAGCCCCCTTTCCTCATTATGCACTCTACAAATTTCAGTTGTCTCTGTCCGATGTTAAATATAAATGTTCTTTTTGTTTGCCTTTTCTATCAAACTTCGTCGTTGCTCACATGTTCGGTACATTGTGATCTCAGCACCCATCTGTAGAATAACAGGACTGATATTACATAACAGTTCAGTACTCTTTTCTTTGTTTCTAAATTTTCCTTTCTCTTAAAACTTTGCTTAGCTTTTTAAAAGCATCTTTTGCTATCCCAAATGCACCTTCAGATTTCAGTGTCTCACGTTCCGTCTTCTGTTAAAAAAATTTCCCAGATATTTAAATTGTTGCACTTATTCGATTTTGGTATCTCCAATTTGTAATGTGCATGTTGGACTCTTCCTTTTTGCTAACAACCATTCTGTCTTCTTGCGACTGGGGTTTAGTCCTTTCTTCTTGCTTTCTTTCAATACATTCTGTAGGAGTTCTTGTAGTTTCCTTTCTGTGTCATCTACCATCACTGTCATTTGCACATCTTATATTGTTAAGATTGTGATGACCAGTAATAAATCCTGGTAGGACTTTTAATTATCTCAGAATAATCTCACTTTATAGGTTAATGGGAAAAGACACATCCTTTTCTTGCACCTCTTTCTATTTTTATATATTAATTGTATTCATTTTCTCTCTATATGCAGGCGGTTTGTCACCATTAGTGGTTCTTATTTTTAAAATCATTACACAATACCACTATGACAAAGTGGGGAAAAGTACAATAAAGGAACAGAATTCAATCAGATAGAAGTTACCAATTGACGTTGCATCTAAATTTTGGGGGATTTTAGGTAGCAAGAAAGCGGAAGGGAGTTTCACAATAGAGAAGTATAAGAAATGAAACTAAAAATAGAAAAAGACAATAGCATCTGGTTAGTTCAACGGTAAAATGGTGAGACCTAGTTGCCAATCAAGTAACACTCTTTAATTCATGCAGTCGAGACACTAAGGAGAAAATCTCATCAGATAAATCTATATAATAGATGCGAATGTCAGTGTGTCAGTGTGTCACACTTTTTCAACTTTACTCAGAGAGGTCGTAGCCCAACATATCATACCATTTTGGAATCCGGTCGACTCCGTGAGCAAATTAAAAACTTTCAGGACCTGATCCGGACACGCAATCCTGAAATTTTGGATTCCGAATTTTTTATTACTGCGATTGTTTTAGGAGATTTTTTACGTGAATTTTCCGACGAATTCTTTCACACGAGAACACTTTTTATAACTTGGAAATACATTTGAGAATAAATGAAATTAATTACGAAATCCAAAGAAAGTCACCCATGAAATAAAAATAATTGTAAAACTCTCCTTTTCCTTACATTTTCCGTAATATTTACGCGTTATATATATATATATATATATATATATATATATATATATATATTGAGAATTTGAAAGCAAAAATGGTTGAGTTATTATCGAAAAAGAAAGAATTTTAAAGAAATTAAGTCTATATATATATATATATATATATATATATATATATATATCGACTTCATATTTCGTTTATATTTGAATAATTTTTCTCTGATTTTCTATTATATTAATATATATTCTCGATATATATCATTTAGGATCCATTTAAACAACACGGAAACATGCCAAGGTGCGCTGACACTCGTTGGAAAATAAAGTCATCACTATAGATGCATAAAGGTATGCTTATTCAGTTTAATTTTTTTAAAAAGACATCCTTGATAATGGCTCCGAAATATATATATAAAAAAAATATATATAAAACATTTGGCCAGTTTTTACACACTTATATATATATATATATATATATATATATATATATATATATATATATATAAATTCTCGAGGTTATATATATGTGATTAATATATATAATCGATGTTATATATATATATATATATATATATATATAGATAGATAGATAGATAGATAGATAGTGAGAGAGAGAGAGAGAGAGAGAGAGAAAAAGAGAGAGAGAGGCAGACAGAGCCAGAACCAGGTAGACAGGCAAGTGGAGTAATGGATAACGGCTCGGATTGAAGAATCGGAGAGCTGAATTCGAAATCCAGTCGGATCCATTACATTCACTTACGTGCTAATAATTCCCATGGGAAAGGTATGAATACTCTTCTTCTCCCCCAAATAAGGGTAAGTATCATGGGTGGGGAAGAAATACCAGGGTAGACTAGGTTCTCTACCCTTGGGTGGAGGAAAATAAATTCCGAATTCAAAAACAACCTGGATAGAGTTGGGCTTCGTTAGGCTATCTTGTCCAAGAAACACCACTTATACTGCGGCATGTATTACCGGGATTCTCGATCGATATATATATATATATATATATATATATATATATATGTGTGTGTGTGTGTGTGTGTGTGTGTGTGTGTGTGTGTGTGTGTGTATTAAGCATTTTGGCTCAAGGCGAGAGTGCCACTAGTACGCTATAGGTTACAGAGAGTGAGGGTAAGAGGGGTGTTTGAGGAAAGGATAAAGAGACGTACGGCGATCAAGATCAAGGCATCAGAAGATGTCGATTGACATTACATTTGAATATTTGAATATTATAATTATCAGGGAAGTAAATAGAGAGAAGGGAGTTCCACTGTCGGGAAGTGCGAGAGAAGAAGCTGTTGGAGTAGAAGAAGCGGTTACATTTAACTGTTTTGACAGTGAAAAGGATTGGACTGAGATTCTAACCTATTAGCACGCTTAAATTCATGTAGTTGGGATACCAGTGAAAGCAGCTCGTCAGAGCCATTGTCATGAAAATATTTGTAGAAAAGACAGAGGGAAGTCACATCACGTCTGTGAGAAAGTGACTGGAGTCGAGATGTCAGGTCAGGACCTATCACATTTCATATCAGTCTTTGGATTTTGTCAAGAACCCCGCAATGAACAGCAGGGGCACCGGGCCATATATGGCAACAGTATTCAATGCAAAGGCGAATGACAGATTTGTAGATATGCAGGATGGAGCCAGACAAAAAAAAACTTCTGGCACGACACAGAAAACTAACATTACTTGCGATAGATGAAGCTACTGATTCGATATATATATGGAGATATACTAAGCGTAGCTTAGATGTGGCGCAAGGCCGACAGTAAAGAGCACCCAGCCAGTATCCTACTCAATATTCGCTCGTAATGAAACAAACTTGCTCACCATTACACCACGTCATATAGTCATATACATATCCATGTATGATAATTAGTGTTTCAATCCCGATTTTTTATCTATTCATATTCACTGACTACAGTCCCATAACTCCTATTGATTTATACATATCTCTATGAGATTTAGAATTTAACTTCATATACCTATTGCATTTATATAAATAATACTTATAAATATGCACATTTATCTGAACAATATATGAATGTGCTCGAGTGAACCCACCGCCGTTTTCCCACATAAACGTTTAAACTTCTGCGTTCGTATTGCTGTGAGCAGGCGTTACAAGAATGCCTTCAAATGCTTACATACTTTTCTATACAAGGGAACGCAAGCGGCACTTCTTATAGAAATCCACTGCTACTAGCGTATTTTTACTTTCTTGCGAATTCTTTCCACCCAAGTCGAAGGTACTCAATGCGTCCACTTAACTGTAATCAAGAACTTCTAATCAAATAGGAAACAAACAAGATTTGCAACGATATAAAAAAACAAAGACTAAAATTCTTATGAAACATTAAGACTGATTGATTCTTCCTTTGTTTATTTCAGTATATCACGTACTCTTTGATTTTCATCCGAAATATGTAAAATAAATACACTTCCTTACCCTGGTATTTTATCGGAAGAGAAACATATCCTATGTACATCCGGGGAATGAGAGTTTCATTAATGGACGCATAATAGTCGCAAATGATTTTTTTTTTACTCGATTTCATATCTCCAGAGGCATTGCTTTCTATAAACTTATTATGGAACAAAGAGATCGTAATATCGGTTAATAAATGCAATATTCAAAGTTTTCAAGCCGTTGGTTCTTTCTGTTGAAAAAAATAAATATATAAATAAGACCTGACCTGTGATTTTGTCAAGACATGTTTCTTTATAGAAACGTCTCTTCTCCTCTACATGCATATAACGGCGATTTGCCACTGCCTATCAATGTACAAGCATTTTCCTAAATTTAGAATTGCAAAATCTTACATATTTCCAGACATATTTGAATATTTGAAGCCCATTTCAAAGAATAAAGAATTCTAAGCGCTTACTAAGTACACTTAAATCATCATATAAATAGTCCCATTTTTTTTTTTCAACCAATTAATTAACCTAAAATTAAGAATAAAAACAAACGAAACTTACAAAATATTTATGATTGAACAAATACCGGGTATAATAGAAAAATTGTCTAATTGTTAGATTAATCTTTGAACCGTTGTATCTTAGAAATGATTAAAGAAATCTTACTGGAATTATCCGAGGTTTTCATCACACTATTGAACACTACTTTGAGAAATAAGAATGCATAATTACTCTCTAAGCTTAAGAGAAGAATCGTGTTGAAATCGATCATAAACGAAAATGACATCTTCATAATTAATTAATCACAGCTAAGGATCGGAATCTCATGAAGGATTGAAATAAACTTCACATATATATATATATATATATATATATATATATATATATATATATATATATAGGCAAATATTTAGAAAAATATACTTATAAAGCTGCGTAAATTTCAAGACTAGTTATTCCCAAAAATTCGCTTGAAGATGAAACATAGCTTGATACGTTAATTCGATTTAATTTTTATAATTAAATTGAAGTTTTTAGCTCCTGTTTTTGAAACATGAGAACTCTTATGTAGCGGTGGAATCATATTTTTTTAATAATTATAATATATATATATATATATATATATATATATGTGTGTGTGTGTGTGTGTGTGTGTGTGTGTGTGTGTGTGTGTGTGTGTGGCACCATGCATACTTAGCAAGCTGGAAAGAAATATTCATAAATATATGATTTATTATTTTACGGTTTGTCAACCATTTGATAATTATTTAGAGCTGAAAAATATTTGGGTTTTGAGAATAATTCTTTAATTGCGTTCAAGCGATCTGGGAGAAAGAAAGAGAAGAAGAAGAAAAAAAGAAAAAAATATAATACGAAAACCAGGTCATAGGCGAGCACACACACGCACGATTGATACATAACAGATGTTGGAAGATATCCAGGTCAAGCACCTGACCTACTACCGTGTCCACGAAAAATGGAAGTTTGTTATCAATTTGGTTGAAGAAATAAAGTTTAGAGACAATGGAAAAAAAAAATATGATAGGTAACAGGTGGGAAGTTTATCTAAAGATATGCAGGCAAACCATTAATACGAAAACCCAGACAATTCCAGAATTGAAAATAAAGCCACACAAGATGATGTTGGCTGAAAATGTTTTTTGAGATAATTAAGATTTTTGTTATCAAGCTTCAAGCGAAAGAAAAAGTGAAATATTTTTATTAGTTCACGAAAACGCCACCCAGTCTGAGAAATCCCTTTCTTAGATCGTATCCAATTAGCGATAAACTGTTTGACAAATACCGCGTGTTAAAAAAAAAAAGCCGAGAGCGTCATTTCGGTCACGTACGATAACGGCAATTTGAATTTTTATTTTTTAAGCAAGGTGTTTCTTCCCCCAGAACAAAGCCACGGATTGTCCACGCCCGACTAAAGACGCCATTGGCTAGATGTGATCACGTGGCGCACGAAGGAGGAGGAAAAATACCCGACCAGGACCTCATTGGCCGAGAGCGGTCACGTGACGCACGAGGAGAATCGGTCGACGCCCTTGTCAGAGGTGTAAGTGTGAGGAGCCGATAAGAAGAAGCGGGTATACGCCCTCAGAGACACAATAAGGAAGTAGGAGTGAAAGTGAATTACCGAAAATGGAAAATCCCTAACCAGAAATAAGAAGGGTGGATACGTATTTAGAATTATCAAGAAAACCCTGGCGCCGACAGACCCACCCCAGTTTTGACTGCGTCAATAAAAGCGGTACCCCAACCGACAGAAATCAGAGTTGCGCCGCGGACGGCGAGAGAGAGTTGCGCCGCGGACGGCGAGGGAGTTTGAGCGCGGGCGGCGGGCCCGGTTCATTCGCCCCTTTGCGGGCAAGAGAGGCCGGTCCGTTTGGCCTAAGTGGAGAAGTTGGAATCAGAGCAAGCCGAAGTGAAGAAGCTCGTCCAACAGAAGCCGAAGAGAAGAAGTTAATTCGCGCACTGACGACGGAGATGAGTGACCACTAATTCAAAAGCCGAAGAGAAGAAGTTAATTCGCGCACTGGCGACGGAGATGAGTGACCACTAATTCAGAAGCCGAAGAGAAGAAGTTAATTTGCGCAACGACGGCGGAGATGAGTGACCAATAATTCAGACTCTGAAGAGAGAGTTTGCGCCGCGGACGGCGAGAGAGATCAGCCGTGAACGACAAGCAGAGATCAGCGCCCAGTGTTGAAACCGCATCAAGATAGCTAACCAAGATTCACGCACACTTCTGAACTCTTCTTCAACCAAGAACAAGTAGTTTGAAGAGCGACTTAGAATAAGACCACAGAAATAAGTTTTTTTTTTACTTTCGTCCAAAGACACCCGAAACACAAATTTCTTAGAGAGTAGACAGCTTGAAGCCTTAAGGTTGCCTAGTAAAAGCGTCGTGCCACAATCCACAGAACGGGTCGGGAGGTAGACATAGTCCTATGTACCGAGCAAATAGACATAAAAGTTTGTTACCTTTTTCTTGATACGTTGGACCTTGTGAGTTGTTATTTTATTTTTTTTATTTTTTTTTTTATTATACATAATTGTGTGATATCACCCCCGTTAGACTCAACTTGCATTACGGCCCCAAGCCCTGTTTGATCTCGTCTGTCTAAGATCAAGTCACAACGTGGGTAGGCAGACCGGAGATCAGTGCAGTTACCCTGGTAACCAGGCGTTGGAAGCAGGTTGGGAACGACGAGGCTGGTATCAATCTAACCAAATGGTTAGAACGTCACGTTTGGAACAGCGAGGAGCGAACAGATGACGCCGCGACAAAAGACGTCACAACTGGTGCTGTCCGTGACCAGGATATCAGAGCCTGGGGAGCACGTGACGTCACAATTGGCGCTGCGAACGGGATCGAACGACACAGTCGACGCTGCGACCGGAGGACGACGTCACAAATGGTGCCGTGACCAAAGGATCAACCCTGGACCACGTCACGTCACATATATATATATATATATATATATATATATATATATATATATATATATATATATGTTATTCAGTATCATTTTCCAACTTATTCAAGATTTTCTGTCTTGGAGTAACAAGGTGCCTCACACCTTTCACGCAAATTTTATTTTCAAGTCTTTTTCACTGCTCTTTGGACTATCATAGCTGAAATTCCTCTCTCACATGCCAAACATCTTATAGATTGAGTAGTATCTTTTCTAATTGATCTCTTTAGCTGTTAAGACCTCATGATTCAGTTTTTCTCTCTACTCTTACCTCTTTTTTAAAATCATTCACCATTCTGTTAAGGTTATTGAATGAACTTTGAAGATGGAAGCCAGAGTATGAATGTTAGTACCATTACTGAAAACCTGAATGTTTTTCCTCTCACCATTGCTCAGTTGAGAAGACAGTGGAGCTGATACAAAATGATTTTAACCTGTTCTCTTTCTAGTTGAATAACTCAAAGGGTTTTTCAGTGATTCTTACGATAAATGGTGTCAAGATGGCTAAACATTGTACCTGAAACCCTGGAAAAAAGAAACTCAACTAAATTAGTGGTTTTTAGATATTTAATATTTTGTGGGTGGGACAATTTTGCTGTAAGACGATTTGGATAATTTTGCTGTTACAACCGGTACATTAACTCATTTAAAAATACCAAACAAAGACAAAACCGAATTATCCTTACAAATAAATACGAGGTCTATCAAAAATATCATTATTTTTTTTATCTGTTTAATAAGCTAAATTCAACTGACACGTCTACTCAAACAGTTTCTGTTCTCGAACTTCCTATCCGATTTCGTGCTTCCCTCGTAACTACGATCTTTAAAAATTTGGATTGAATGTCAATAGCTATCTTCTAACTTCTTGAACTCTGTTCTTTTTTTGTCCTTTCCACATTCCTTTCCATTCTCAGCCTTCTCATTCGCTTTCACTTTCACTTTCACTCCCTTTTAACCCCCCACCGTTCTAGTGTCATTATCGCCTAAAACGATTTATGTTCCTTTATGTTTTATAAGCTACATATACAAGGGTAAATTCAAAAGTAAACACAATTTCCGTCCAATGCTTTTATTTCCACTGATGAAGAACAAATGCATATGTCATTATCGACATAGCCTCACACACACACACACACACACACACACACACACACACACACACACACACACACACAAACACATACACACACACGCACACACCATACACGTTGATGCAGTTTTGTTTTTAACAAGTTTCTTTAACCCACTCGAAACTAAATTTTTCAGTGCACACAAAACTAAGTCTGCACTCAACGATCACAAACTTTCCGAAATCAACATGCACTACAGCTTGTGCAGATCCATATCTGATGCCCAAAATTGCAACCACCTGCGATAGTGAGATTTGTCATTCTTCCCTGGTCAAGCTTCTGGATGTGTTCTTCCGTGCTGATGGACGACCAGATCGACTTTTGACTGTTCTTGTTCTTGCCGCATTAACTTTGCGTTAGACAAAATTTTTAAAGTACTCGTAATTCCTAGTTGGAAACATATTTTTTTGCTCCCTTCCACTAGGGTGTAGCACACAGCGTGGCACAGTTGTAGCTCAATCGTCGTAGATGTCGCTTTTTGTATATATATATATATATATATATATATATATCTTCCTTTAGATGCTGCGCCACATACATGCTAGCATGCAAAAAAAATCGATAGCTGCATTCGTCACAAGTGGGAAAAATTTAAATCTGCATGGCACTTTACTCCAATTGGCTCATTCGCTTGCTTAAACTCAACGTTGATTCTGATTCCGCAGAACGGGGTTGGGTGTGAAAAAGTATTTGTTGTTAACATTTTTTTTTCATTCGGTTTTTTCAGTTACGAGTCCTTTTTTTAAAGCTGATCGTTTTGTGTTCATTTTGTTTAGTTCTTTTTTCGTAACAGATTTAATGTTTAGTATAAGGCTTAGAAAAAATTGCAGTGTGAGATAGGCAAGAAGTAAGGCATGTAGCAACATCAGCACGGCAAAGGGCACTCCTTTAAAGGCAAGGAAGGGCAAAAATATTTTAAGTCAAGTGAGAGTGATTGCTGTATGAGTTGTACGATTTTTGAATCAAGCACGGGCAACGCCGGGCCATGCTGCTAGTAATATAATAATAATAATATTGATAATGATAATAATATCAGATATTATACTTTTGAAGTAGTATATTTCTATTTTTGTTTGCGTGTTTGAATTCTCTCTTCTTTTTTTTTTCTTTCTATTCCTCTTATAATAGAATTTGGTACAATTCCCAAAATCACAAATGATTTTGACCGAATTTAGATGTCGGAAGAAGACGAGGAAAAATGATTGCTTCTTATTGTTGTAATTATTGCTACCGAAGTGTAAGAAATAAGTAAACATTTTAAAGCATTTTCGGTATTTATTTATTTAATTTATTAATTTATTAAGAACATTATTGAAGATAAATTTTAATTACTCTCCAAATTCTGTTAAATTAATTATTTTAAACAACTTCAGTCGCTTTACTCAATTCCCGCTTATTTTAGCTTTTTCTATTCAGTTGATTAAAGCGTTACATATGTCTAACGGGATTATAAATTAACTGATATATAAATAAACACACACACACATAGATAGATAGATAGATAGATAGATAGATAGATAGATAGATAGATAGATAGATA
This sequence comes from Acanthosepion pharaonis, assembly GCA_903632075.3. Classification (NCBI taxonomy): domain Eukaryota; kingdom Metazoa; phylum Mollusca; class Cephalopoda; order Sepiida; family Sepiidae; genus Acanthosepion; species Acanthosepion pharaonis. The sequence continues at coordinate 582,333 of CAHIKZ030000065.1, read as the reverse complement.
CGAACAAACTGGTGTGTGTGTAGGGGTATATATATATATATATATATATATATATATATATATATATATGTATATGAAAAGTCTGTACTTATCTATCTATCGACAGATAGTTACATACATACATACATACATACATACATACATACATACATACATACATGCATGCAAAAATGCATATCGAGAGAGGGATGCTCAAGTCGGATAGACTTAAGAGGAACTGACTGAGTGTGTGTGTGTGTGTGTGTGTGTGTGTGTGTGTGTGTGTGTGTGTGTGTGTGTGTGCGTGTATATATATATATATATGTGTGTGTGTGTGTGTGTGTGTGTGTGCAGAGAGAGAGAGAGAAAGAGAGATCATCGTTCCCCAAAATGTATGACAGGCTTATAGAACTGAAATTCCAACCGAGGCAGTTGCATTCTTTTTCGCACAAATACTCTTGGAAAAGGTAGGAATCAGTAAACCTTGAATTTCTGTAGCATCTTTCGCGTCATAATACACTCTACAGTAAATCCTTAACTCGTTCACCGACGAAATTTCCAAATAATATCTTCTTCTTCTTCTTCTTCTTCTCTACAAGACGTGGGTAATCATATGTCTTTACAATGTAGCTTTTAGTAATATTTGCCTTTTTAATATTCTTCGCCTCTCTTTGTTCTGTTATCCATTTAAACAATCTCTTTAGGTAGTAGAGACTCGAAAGTCTTCAACGGGTACAAAACTAAAAGCCTAAAAATGACGACTATTTATGTAAAAATTTAAAGTTTTTGCACTATTTTTACGGAGAAATGTATTCCTACGCTGATTTGTATTTTTTCGGAGACTCAATATCAACCAAAATAAAATAGACTTCTTCAAAGGAAATACATTTTGGGAATTAAAGTAAAAAAAAATCGTTTTAGGATCGATAATAAGTAATTAATATCGAGTTCTGAAATATGATAAAACATAAAGGATAGAGAATTAATTAATTCTCATTATTCATTTTCAATAACACCGGGATTTGTGGAAAATGATTTGAAAATACGCGATAAAAAAGTATACTTACCGTAGATACTCGTGTATAAGCCGACTTCATGTATAGTGCCACCCCTGAATTTATTAGCATGAATTTTAACCCTTCCAGAACAAAAATTACTTAGTTTTTACATGGTTTTTAACCTCTTCAAAAAAATTACCTGTGTGTTTACTTGCGTAAAAAATAATAATAGAAAGCATACTCGTGTATATACGGTAGTATGTGTCAAATTATATGCTTACATTCATATTAGACCGATTCTCGTTTGAAGTTAGTCTATATGGGTAACCGCTTGGGAATACCAGATTCTGGAAGCTTAGATGTACGGGTGGTGTGATGGATAATGCTCGGAATAAGAAACTGGACGGCTGAGTTCGAGTTCGTTGCATTCAGTTACACTCAAATACCTTTGGGAAAAGTATGAATCCATCACTTTTCCCCCCATCTGTGGATTAAATAGCAGGATATACCAGTCCTGTAGTCTTGGTTGGCAACCAGTCTAACGTAGAAAGTAACAGCAGCCTATTGCGAGAAAACTAGAACTTTTATGTTCATTTATAGAAGCGTTCCATTTTTGGTTAGCAGGGTAAAGTATGTTATGCTGAGTGAATATCTATCTCTAAGTAAATGTCTCTTCAATATCCTCTTCTAAATTAAATCTAGTAAATATCAAACGAAAGGGGTATTATCTCGACAATTGTAGAATTTGTGTAAGGGTGGATGTTCTGTGTTAAAACTTCTATCTGTGGCTTACTTAAAGATAAAGATGCCTCGATGCTTGCAAGTGATCGCTCTTTTCCCCTAGATCTAACAGCACAATATTTAAGAATTTGCTCGTAGCTTTTAATACCTCAAAAACCACTGACTTATAACTTCAATGCCTTAAAAACCACTGTCTTGTAACTTTCAAAACCTCAAAAATTTGATACTTAATTCTTTGAAAGATTTCAAGTTCACTCCAGACCTCAAATAGAACTCATATATGCGATACATTGCTAAAAATGCCGTAAAAATGGTCAGTTTATTCTACCGCGCTAAAAGTGCCTGACTCTTTGTGCCATTCTTTATCTTTACAATGAGATGTGACCAAAATAGACTCAGATCTTTTTCCTTGGGCGGCAACCAGTGTAAGAGAAGGAAAAGGCTTAATTCGAAACCGTGGTGAAGTCAACGAAAACACACCCATTCATCGTCCCCAAAATTATATGATAGCTTACAAATAATAAAGAAAAGGAATTTGTGGAAAGCTATGATCACGTATGTCCTAAAATAACACGCCTTTAAAAATGCTCTAAACACATACATTAAATTATATAATTTTGCGTATATTACTAGATGTCATTACTATTATTATTGTTGTTATTATATAATGGGCCATTCTTAGCGGTAAAGTCGAGTAGAAGAGACAAGACTGAACACGACCAAATACCAAAGAATACATCGGCAGAATCGGCAAAGATCTACACGACGGCGGAAGAAGGCACCGTCAGTCAGGCTGGGGTAACCAAAGCGGACCTTGACACTTCGATCATCCGACAGCCCGATGCAACCAGGTTTGCCTGCTCTCGCCTGGTATAAGTGGACAGAGTTCAAATTGCTCTCATATCTGATCCGGAGTTGCCCAGTCCTCACTTTCCATCCATGAAGGAGTTCATAATCGTTTCCGAATCTTCTTTTTTTTTCCACTGTGGCACATCTTTACTACGGACGCAACGATACAAACTTATCTCTCCTCGATTGATATTTTCATAGAAAATGTTAAGATGAGCTCAATTCTTTTCTTCCGCCAGTTCAGACCTTTCAATTAGAATCCGGAAGAAGGAAGTTCCACCCAAAACAGCTCCCCCCCCAAGAAACTCTGCATTGTAGAACAGACACCCGCGTGGGTACTTCCCTGAAGACTACAATCTTAAACGCTCAAGTGAGGACTCAATCATTATCTAACATCCTTATAATCATAATCTTCACAAGATGCTGCCTTGGGTGGCTCTCGAGCCTTGTTTTTGGTGAACTTTAGTAAAACAAGAAAAATAGATTTACTATGCTGTGCTTTATGATGCGAAAGATGTCAAACATTTTTATTATTTATTTTAGTATGATGCAAAGAAAGTTACACTGCATCAACATTCAAAATGCTGGTTTTAAGTTGCCTGGGCCCCAACCGCTGGAATCGGCAGGAAATACGTAAGTTCTTCATGTGTTAGTCGTCTTTGCTGTCAATTAATATACAAAGTTTTTCTATGTCCAGGAAGTGTTTATTAAAAGCAAGAATTCTCTTTTGCTATTAAGATTCTTTCCCAATCTTTTTTTTTCTTTCAAAATAATCCCCACGTTTTGAATCTTTAGGTTTGTACTGCAATTATTGACTACTGTTTACAAAATGGAATTCACAATAAATCCTATATTAATCACAGAGCCTACTTCCGTCTCTTAGCAAATATATACAAAGAAACAAAACTTAATATTTTTTTTTAAATAATATTTGATGATGCATTCAGTTTTTGATCAGAGACAGATTTTCATTACTTGACAACAGACTAGGACATCTACTCAAGTTAGAAACGAAATGGCGCCAGTGAATGTCGCTTTTTTCCCAATATGATCGACCGGGTACACTCAGTCAATTTTAGGCACCGGCTTCATTTGGTCTCGGCTTGCGTAGCGGGTGGTCCAGCACTTGACTTAATCCGCTCATAATCTCGCTGTTATTCATAAATCCACAGTACGTAATCTTCAGCTTCCAGAAGATGCTGATAACTGATCTGGACACTGATTATCAGATAATGCCCAAACAGACAGGCGTCATTATTTGTCTGTTTGTCCATCTGTCTTAATCAATATTTACGTGTTTGTCTGTCTGTCCCCAGAGTGGCTCTCGTGAATGGACTAAAGAGACTGATGCAGAGACACATGACGAACGGAGATTTTGATGAAGGATAAATCAGATGAATCTAAATGTTGTTAGACGTGTGAAAAAAATTCATTGGCCCGCTCAAGATGACAATTGAACAAAATAAACGAGGCATCGAATGACAAAACAAATAGGTGTAATTTAAATTATTTAGATTCAGGACTATTTTCCTCATCTTTGTTGTTGTTATCACAACATTTTGGATGTTGTTCTCTTTCACCTTCTCGATGTGTTTCAGAGAATTTCGAACTGAACGCTTTATTTAATCGATAAGGGCCAATTGTTCAATTCCTGGACCGGGTAGTACAACCTTAGACTCAGTGGGTGATTTGTAGGTTGGTTGATTTTGTTTAGCGACATATCAACCTCTATAGATTATTTAATGCCCAAATCTAAATCTGTTGAACACAATTTTATGGATTCATCTAAATATATACTATCAATAGGTATCGTTGATAATGTAATTATAAATAGGTATTATTGGTAATTTTACAATAAATATCTATTGTTGGTATTCTTTATATAAAAATGTATTTTATACTTTCATAATGTTTTTAATTTTTGTTTGGGGTTCATTATTTGACCATAGCTGAGATGCTAACAGTTGCCCTCCCCCCACCCCCGGGCAAGAGAGGATCTGGGAACAACAGTAATTAAGAGGTGCTTCTACGCTTTTCAAATCTACTTATAAGAGGCCTTGCTATTGGATGTAGTTTATGGTCATATCGAGGACTCTATACTCAGTGGACAGAGAGCAAGCAATAAGCAGTACTAAATAAGAACAAGGCGGGATATCTCCAGGCATTGGCAGCGGAACGAGAACGTTCCACCTGCAATAATAAATCCCTGTGGGACTTCTAGTTCTCTCAGAATTGCTACGCTTAAACGAGCCCGCTGAGAAGACACATCTGCGCCTTAAGCTAGACCCCTTTCTCTTTTTGTTTAGTTACTGAATTAAGAAGTTTGTTCCCAGTATATATTCAACGGTTGAACCGGATGTTGAAGAGGGCTACGCATGACGGACAAGATACAGAAGGCGCCTCTCGAAATTATAAGATTCAGCGACAGTTCGTTGCAGTTTCATAACTGGATTCCGCATGTTTCATATGTGACATAGAGGAAGGTAATGAAATCAAGTATGTGGGTCTCTTTCTAGCAAGTTGAGGTCCACCTTAAACAAATTCACGCGATCGGCGCTATCTTCTACTGTGATTTTCTTCCACCATCAATCGACTCTTTCAAAACCATACTCGGATAGGGAAAGGAAGACGGAAGCAGGTTTTCGTGAAACTGGAAGTTTCTAGTCCTGAACCTTCATGTTGGCGGTGGTTGTAGTCATCAATGTTATCATCATGATGAACGTTATCAAGAAAGTTTAAAGTAAATTCTTAGACGCGAAATAAAGTCGTCAAAGACGACGACTACGATATTCTGCATTATTTTAATACCATTCACAAGTAAATTAAGTTTCCCTGACAGTTCAAATAGATCTTCATGTCGTACCTTATCAAATGCTTTTTCGTAGTCGATGAAACATAAGTGCTTCTACTTCCGTATTGCTCTTTCTGATACCATTCTGATCATATATATAAGGGGGTTCTTCTTATTACAGGAGGATATAAGCGATCATGGTTCTACGCAACTTCCTATCCTGTGTGGCACTTAACAGTTCTTCTCCCTTTTATTAAGTCTCCAGTCCCTCGTTCGACCATCCATTCCCACAAGCTCGTCTTTTTAACCCCTCTTGCCCTCAATTTGCTCCATGAAGTTTATATTTTCCCAGTCCATCCTCATTGTGTCCAAGGAAATTCAGCTGTCTTTTCCTAATTGTAAGTAGAAGTGTTCTTTCTCTTGACATTTTCTTTAAGACTTTCTTGTTGTTTACTTGCCCCTTCCATGGAATTCTCAATATCCTTCTGTAGAACTACGTTTCTGCTACGTCAAGTTTTCTCCCAATCTATTGTGAGATGATTCAGCATTCACTGCTATATAAGAGGATGGACATCACAGTGTAATCCAGCCATTTTCTTTCAAACGATTTTTTCCGTTTCCCACCATCTTGATTAGCTCTTGAAATTCTTCTCTCGCTAGCCCAGTGGTTCCCCAACTTTTTTCCCCTGGGCCACATTTTCGGAATTAAAATTTGCTCGCGCCTCGCCACATCTTATGTGATAAAAAATACATTTAAAAATTAAAAAAAAAAACAGAGAGAAGGTTAAAGGGAGATAACCACGGATTCGTAGTCAGAACATTATCATTGATAACTCTCTCATCTAATTTGCGGACCCGTGTTACGATATACTTAATACTTGCTATAATGCAAAAATATCACAATGACAAAATCAGCCAATAATTGTCTATATTTCTGCTAGGCTACAAAAATCTCCTAAAACGGCCAATCATAGAAATGAATATATATATGGGAACCAGTAATACAGAGTGCTAGAGAAAAGCAATAATAACAGCAAAATTGCAATATGAGCTCTGGTAAAAATGGTTACTGAGACATTAATTTTATAATTTCCCAAAATTCATACACTGGCCCAGTGTATAAAAGCGTTGGTTGGATCCACTGACAATGAGTTGTGAGTTCAATACCTGACTACTGCAGTGGTGAACGAAAACATGGAGAATTAAAGGGAGATAACTAAGACACCTGGAAGAGGTATGGCTCGTAGAACTAGAACAATTTACTCCGGTGGACGAAAGAAAGGATTCAATTTGAAATTCCAATCAACTGAAGAAGTGCACAGCTTACAAAGGCCGAAATGTCGTGAATATAGCAACAGTCCGAACAATGTCAGCAACGGTCAATAAGTATTTATACTGGGACTCATGGATACAATTACAAGTAATCCATAAAGTTTTTAAAACCTGTTTCTAAATATTTGATTGTTTGTCAATCATTCCGTCTCATGTGATATCCTCTTCTGTCTGAATGTGTGTGAACCACTGCGCTGCGCTGCCCCAACTCGTGTTCAGATCTCGGTGTTTCATTTTCCATCCTCTCTTAAAACACTTTACAGGTATTTAAACTTCTACACCTGCCTGATGTTTATAACTCGCATCTTGGGATTTTTTCTCCTGCTGATGACCATGCTTCCTGTCCTCACACAGTTGATGGTTAGTCCTTTTATTCTCGCTCTCTGCGACCACCCTATCTATGAGGTCCTGTAGTTTTATTTCCGTGTCGACCATCAACACAGTGTCCTATGTGTCTCTTATATAGCTAAGATTACACCCAGCGATAATAAATCCAGGTTGGGTCTCTAGTTCCCTTGAGTTATCGTCTCTGTAGAGATTGAATAAAAGCGTGGAGAAGACTAAATTGGTGGTAATCAAGTGTGATTAATTTATTTCCAAAATTGAGCATTTTTCTCCTTGTAACAATCATGTAGACAAAGTC